>SJYC01066097.1:0-52304 GCA_006408675.1 Madoqua kirkii | reverse complement strand
AGTGTATATATGTCAGTGTTGCTCTCTCAGTTTGTCCCACCCTCTCCTTCCCCCTCTGTGTCCATAAGTCCATTCTCTACATCTGTGTCTCTACACCTGTACTGCAAATAGGTTCATCAGAACCATTTTTCTAGATTCCAGTTTCAGTTTTCTGTGGCTTATTGAACAGTCATGGAGTACTGGGGCTAGCAGTTCAAGGGATTTGTCATTTTTGTGACTGTGACAATAAGCCATAGCCAATTAAAAGAACTTTAGGCCTGACACTTTTTTTGTGTGCAAATCTGACACATGTACCCTAGACTGTGTACATAACCAACTTCTCACTCTGTGCTTTCCAAATAACAGTTGCCACACAATCCAGATGATTTTCACCATGTGAAAAACATGGTGCATGTTTTTCAAGAACATGTGCAAAAATCCTAATTCAATTTTTTCAGCAAACATTAGGTATTGTCATTTTTGTGACTGTGACAATAAGCCATAGCCAATTAAAAGAACTTTAGGCCTGACACTTTTTTTGTGTGCAAATCTGACACATGTACCCTAGACTGTGTACATAACCAACTTCTCACTCTGTGCTTTCCAAATAACAGTTGCCACACAATCCAGATGATTTTCACCATGTGAAAAACATGGTGCATGTTTTTCAAGAACATGTGCAAAAATCCTAATTCAATTTTTTCCTCAAACATTAGGTATGTACTTACCATGAGCCAGGGGTCAATGCTTTCCAGCCAAAATCACCAGGAACATACCACGTTGCACCAGTTGGACTTATTACTCACTGTAGCAAGGGAGAAAGCCCATCTAAGGGCCCGAGGGACTTCTCAGTAAGAGGGTATTGGAAGGTGACTATTATAGGATTTGATTTGTTTTAGGTGATTTTGTCAGGTGCTAGGGAAGTAGGAGTTTGAATTGGATGTCAGGAAGTCAATTCATTCTATGAAAAAAAATAAAAGTGGAGAGAAGCCATGTATGGTCAGGCCACTCAAGACAGCTACATCTCCTGCCCAACCAACGCCTGCTTCACCTACGCCCTACACAGCGGAGAGACTTTCCTGTGTATTTGCCCCAGGCCTCTGCTGGTGATTTTTCTCTTCAAAAGGGCGATGAGGGGCGTGCTCCTCTGCTGGTTTCCCTGGTAACTAATGAGCCCACCGGACATCAGTTCCCCTGTAACAGGTAACTCTTCCCTCCCCTCTTCCCCTGGCGAAGCCTGTCACCGCCTTCTGCCGCTTTCTGCAGCACACTGAAGTGTCGCTCCAGGACCTTTCTTCAGATGTGTAAGTTCCCCCACCCATTAATCTCTCTTGATGACTCCAGTCTCTTTCTCAGGTCTTGAAGCTGGGCAAGCACAGACCTCGTGGTCTGCAGGGCACAGCTCAACAAGCCATCAGGGATGGCAGGGGTGGAGGGCTGACTGTAGGAGAAGGGACACAAAGTTAATAAAGCAGAGTGTTTATCTTGTTCATTTGCGGGGTAGGATGGGCAAATAATGTCATTTATCTGAGGTGGGTGGCTTGTGGAGTTAGTGGTGATAAGAGAGGGCAAAGCAATAGGTTGGGGCCAGATTATAGAGGACCTTGAGTGGAAGAAACCGGGAGACATTGAATAAGTTTGAGGGGGTGCCAAGAATCACAGCTCACAGCTCACAGCTCATGCTCCTGACAGGGTAGGGGTTTTCATACTCTTCTGATCATATTACAATAAGAGATACATTTTACACTAAAACCTAGTACAAATACACACAGACACACACACAGACACACACATGCCTGAATTTTAACAGAACATGACTCAGCCTTACTACTAGAGCTGCCCTCTATTTCCCATTCCATTTGACCACACTTCACCTCTCTCTATGCTGCTTCACTCTCTTCTATTTCATGCCAGCTTTTGTGCACCAGCTGATTTTTCTTCCAACTCAGAAATGGCCTGAGGTCTGAAAAATATTGTTTTTAGAAGATGAATCAGTATGGTGAGGGGAAATAGGAGTAGGAGGGCAGTTCATAGCACAGCAATAGTTCATTTACCAAAAAATTAATTAATTCATTCGATCAAAAACATTTACTAAGTATCTCCTACATACCAAGCATGAAGATACAAAGATACCCAGACCCAGCAGTGCCCTTGGAGAGCTCATGGTCAGTAGGGAAGATAAGGAGTCAATTCACTGTTGCAAGTCTGTAATAGACAGCTGTGAAAATATTGCAGGATGATCTAAACTGCCTGAGAAAAATAGGGAAGATTTTACAGAGAAAAGGGCATTTGAGGTGGTTCTTGAAAACTAAGTTTGCCAAGGTGAGGGGACTGGTGAAGTGTAACCTAAGAGAAAGGGTCATGTGACAATGACAAGCAGGTCTGAAAGCACAGAGTGTGATCTGGGTAGGGTTGCTAGATTGAGGAATAAAAATAGAGTAGCCACCAGTCAAGTTTGAATTTCAGATTAACAATTACTAACTTTCAGCATAAGTATATCCCATCAGTCTGGGAGGGGCACGACATTCTGTGTGACTGGAATATGGGTGAACTTGGGGGTGTACTGGGATGGTGCTGTGAAATGTGATGAGAGAATAAAGAAACTCCCGTGTAGACTCCCGTGTAGACTCCAGCTTCCACTGAAGGGTAATTTGAGAAATAATTATGGAATGCTTGGAAAGAAATTAAAAAAAAACATTGAAAAATATGCAACCCTCGAGTCTTTAGCTTATTAAAAATAAAGGTGGAATCACAGTATGTAGGTGGGGTGATTATTAATTATTAACCATTATTAATTGTGTTTGAGTAACTGTTTCTCACCTTCTCTCCTGATGCCTTTGTCCCCATGTTTAGTTGAAAAGAGGGGAATGGAAACATTTTGCCATGGGTACCAGTTTCTTATTAGTCTAGACTGAAGGCATATTTAAATTGGTAACAGTCATGGAAGAATAACACGTGTGTGATTAGCCAAGTGAATCTTTTTTCTGTTTAAGCAATTTCCCAGATGTAATAGACACAGGTTGTCTACCTTTCATCCTCTCCCTTCTGCCTGCCCTCCCCAGCCCCCATTTCATCTACTCTTCAGAATACTGTAAGGGTGGCCCCTGGAAGGCATGTGATGGGGCAAGTAACTCAAGCTGGACCAGGCAGTCTTCAGTCTCTCTTTAAATTGTGACTTTAAACTCAGAAGCTCAGGGTAGCCATGTTTTTCTGCCATATGGACTGGAAAATCAGAGGAAGCCAGTCAACACTGGTTGCAGAGTGTGGAGACCTGTGCAGCCTTTCAGGGAAGGAAGGATAGAGAGAGTGTGAGCATTTGGATTAAAGCAAAAACATACCAGAACGAGAAAGTGAAGAATGAAGAGACACAAAGGAGAGGAGAGAGAGGGAGACAGAGACAGACAGACCAACAGACAGATAGGGTTGGTTACATTCCACCTTTGAGTTTTGTGCCCTTTTACCTTCTGATTCCTTTATGTTTAAGATCACGATGATGGAGTCTATGACCTGAAATGAGTACTAACTTAAAAACCAGATCACTGGGAACAGTGGCTCTTGTCAGGCTCTTGTCTCTGGAGAGTGAAGACCAGAGAAAGGGGATCCAAGCCTCCACGCTGTCATGGATGAGGGGAAAGGAATGTAATATCTTCCTTCAGGAGACACACTTTCTCTCCATTTTCAGGCTCTGTGAAATATGTCGCAGGGTATATCTGTCTGCAACAGGACAGTCTGAGCATTGCTTGCCATTCAGTGCTCATGAAAGGAAAGTAGGAAGACGGAGGAGAGTCAAGATTATTTGATTTTTTCAAATTGAAGATTTGTGACAATCTTGAATCAAGAAAGCCCATTGATACCATTTTTTCAAACAGCATTTGCTCATCTTGTGTCTCTGTGTCTCATTTTGAGATTAAGCCCTGAGCCTTTGGAGTGGGAGCACTGACTCCAAGACCCTGGACTACCAGAGAACTAACCCTAGGGAGTATCAAATATTGAGAACTCACACAAAGGAAACTGCTTGCACACAAGACCTGGCATCACCCAACCATTAGTAGCACCCTGTGCAGGAAGCCTTGTTTAAACAACAAACAAAACAAAAATACAAACCCAATCATCAGCAGACAGGATTACCACATAGCAGCCTTGCCCATAAGAGGAAAAGCAAGTGAACAAACAAACAAAAACAGCACAAATCTCACCCTGTATGAAGCTTACTCAAACCACTGGACCAACCTTAGGAGGGCAGAAACCAAAAGGAAGAAAAAATTCAACCTTCAAGCCTGGTGAAAAGAGACCTCAAACACAATAAGTTAAAAAAAATAATGAAAGGGCAGATAAATACTACACAAATGAAGGAACAAATTACAAACACAGAAATCCAAATAAATGAAGAGGAAATAGGCAAACTACCTGAAAAGCAATTCAGAATAATGATAGCAAAAATGATCAAAAACCTTGAAAACAAAATGGAGAAAATGCAAGAATCAATTAACAAAGACCTAGAAGAATTAGAGAATAGACATTCGAGACAAACAACACAATTACTGAAATTAAAAATACTCTAGAAGAAATCAGCAGCAGAATATCTGAAGCCGAAGAGTGAATCAGTGAGCTGGAAGAAAAAAAATGAAGGAAATAACTTCTAAAGAGCAGAATGAAGTAAAAAGAATGAAAAGAACTGAGAATAGTCTCAGAGACTTCTAGGACAATACCAAAGGCACCAACTTTCAAATTATATAGATCCCAGAAGAAGAGGAGAGAAAGGAAGGGTATGAGAAAATTTTTGAAGAGATTATAGTTGAAAATTTCCCCAACATGGAAAAGGAAATAGTCAATCAAGTCCAAGAGGTACAAAGAGTTCCATACAGGATAACCCAAGGAGAAACACACCAAGACACACATTAATCAAACTAACAAAGACTAAACACAAGGAAGGAGTATTAAAAGCAGCAAGGGAGCTTGTCGGCTGGAACCATCATCTTCCAGTAATTTGCCAAAATGACCAACACAAAGGGAAGGAGGAGGGGCACCCACTGCATGCTCTCTAGGCCTTTCAGAAAACATGGTGCTGTTCCTTTGGCTATATTCATGCAAATCTACAAGAAGGGTGATATTGTAGATATCAAGGGCATGAGTACTGTTCAAAAAGGAATGCCTCACAAATGTTGCCTTGGCAAAACTGGGAGAGTCTACAGTGTTACCCAGCATGCTGCTGGCATCATTGTAAACGAACAAGGGCAAGATTCTTGCCAAGAGAATTAATGTGCCTATTGAACATATTAAGCGCTCTAAGAGCCTAGATAGCCTCCTGAAACATGTGAAGGAAAATGATCAGAAAAAGAAGGAAGCCAAAGAGAAAGGGATTTGGGTTCAGTTGAAGCACCAGCCTGCTCCACCCAGAGAAGCACACTTCATGAGGACCAATGAAAGGAACCTGAACTGTTGGAGCCCATTCCCTATGAATGTATGGCCTGTTGGGTGTAAAAATAAAGACTTGGACTGTGCAAATATTTCTCTTAATTGAGTAGAGGTGTTGTGTCCAAATTCAGTGGGTGATGTGTTTTCAAATCTAGTGTTTCTTCTTCCTGAAAGATGTAAGATAGTTTGTTGTTCAGTATGTTCCTTTGGTTAATAAATTGCCAGATATTGCCAAAATTAAAAAAATAAATTGCCAAAAAAAAAAAAAAAAGCAACAAGTATCATACAGGGAAACCCCATACGTTTAATAGCTGATGTTTCAGCAGAAACTCTGCAGGCCAGAAGGGAATGGAAGGATATATTTAAAGTACTGAAAGGGAAAAATCTACAACCAAGATTACTGTACCCAGCAATGATCTCATTCAAAATTGATGGAAAGATAAAAAGCTTTTCATACAAGCAAAAGTTAAGAGAATTCAGTGCCACCAAACTAGCTTTACAACAAATGTTAAAGGGACTTATATAGTCAAAAAATACAAGAGAAGAAAAAAGGTCTACAAAATCAACCCCAAACAATTAAGAAAATGGCAATAGGAACATATATCAATAATTACTTTAAATGTAAGTGGATTAAAGGCCCCAACCAAAAGACACAGCCTGGCTGAATGGATACAAAAACAAGTCCCATATATATGCTGTCTACAAGAAACTCACTTCAGACCTAAAGACACATATAAACTGAAAGTAAGAGGATGGAAAAATGTATTTCATGCAAATGGGAAGCAAAAGAAAGCTGGAGTAGCAATCCTCATATCAGACAAAACAAGCCTTAAAGAAGATTACAAGAGATAAGGAAGGACACTATGTAATGATCAAGGATCAATCCAAGAGGAAGACATAATAATTATAAATATCTATGCATCCAATGTAGGAGCACCTCAATACATGACAAACACTAACAGACATAACAGGAGAAATTGACAGTAATACAACAACAGTAGGAGACTTTAACACCTCACTCACACCAGTATCTTCTAAAACTTTCAAAAAATTGCAGAGGAAGGAACACTTCCAAACTCATTCTATGAGGCCACCATCACCCTGATACCAATGTCAGACAAAGACAACACACAAAAAGAAAATTACAGGCCAATATCACTGACAAACATAGATGCAAAAATCCTCAACAAAATTTTAGCTAACAGAATTCAGCAACACATCAAAAAACTTATACACTATGATAAAGTTGGGTTTATTCCAGAAATGCAAGGATTCTTCAATATGCACAAATCAATCAATGTGATATACCATATTAGCAAACTGGAAGATAAAAACCACATGATAATCTCAGTAGAAGCAGAGAAAGCCTTTGACAAAATTCAGTACGATTTATGATTAAAACTCTTTAAAAAGTAGGCCTATAAGGAACCTACCTCAACATAGTAAAGGCCATATATGATAAGAAAAAACAAATGCAAAAAGGCAAAATGGTTGTCTGAGGAGGCTTTTCAAATAGCTATGAAAAGAAGAGAAGAAAATGGCAAAGGAGAAAAGGAAAGATATACCCATTTGAACGCAGAGTTCCAAAGAATATCAAGGAGAGATAAGAAAGCCTTCCTCACTGATTAATGCAATGAAATAGAGGAAAACAATAGAATGGGAAAGACTAGAGATCTTTTCAAGAAAATTAGAGATACCAAGGGAACGTCTCATGCAAAGATGGGCACAATAAAGGACAGAAATGGTATTGACCTAACAGAAGCAGAAGATATTAAGAAGAGGTGGCAAGAATACTTGGAAGAACTATACAAAAAAAGATCTTCACGACCCAGATAATCACAATAGTGTGATCACTCACCTAGAGCCAGACATCCTGGAATACAAAGTCAAGTGGGCCTTAGGAAACATCACTACAAACAACGCTAGTGGAGGTGATGGAATTCCAGTTGAGCTATTTGAAATCCTAAAAGACGATGCTGTGAAAGTGCTGCACTCAATATGCCAGCAAATTTGGAAAACTCAGCAGTGGCCACAGGACTGGAAAAGGTCAATTTTCATTCCAATCCCAAAGAAAGGCAATGCCAAAGAATGCTCAAACTACCACACAATTGCACTCATCTCACAAGCTAGTCAAGTAGTGCTTAAAATTCTGCAAGTGAGGCTTCAACAGTACATGAACCAAGAACCAGATGTTCAAGCTGGATTTTAAAAAGGCAGAGGAACCAGAGATCAAACTGCCAACATCCACTGGACCATTGAAAAAGCAAGAAAACTCCAGAAAAACATCTGCTTCATTGTCTATGCTAAAGCCTTTGACTGTGTAGATCACAGTAAACTGTGGAAAATTCTTAAAGAGATGAGAATACCAGAGCACCTTATCTGCCTCTGAGAAATCTGTGTGCAGGTCAGGAAGCAACAGTTAGAACTGGGCATGGAACAACAGACTGGTTCTGAACTGTGAAAGAAGTGAGTCAAGGCTGTATAATGTCAGCCTGCTTATTTAACTTATATGCAGAGTACATAATGAGAAATGCTGGACTGGATGAAGCATAAGCTAGAATCAAGATTGCCGGGAGAAATATCAATAACCTCAGATATGCAGATGACACCACCCTTATGGCAGAAAGCAAAGAAGAATTAAAGAGCCTCTTGATGAAAGTGAAAGAGGAGAATGAAAAAGTTGGCTTAAAGTTCAACATTCAGAAAACAAAGATCAGGGCATATGGTCCCATCACTTCATGGGAAATAGATGGGGAAACTGGAAACAGTGTCAGACTTTATATTTTTGGGCTCCCAGATCACTGCAGATGGTGACTGCAGCCATGAAATTAAAAGATAATTGCTCCTTGGAAGAAAAGTTATGACCAACTTAGCACATTAAAAACCAGAGACATTACTTTGCCAACAAAGGTACAGAATGTGAGAGTTGGACTATAAAGAAAGCTGAGAGCCAAAGAATTGGTGTTTTTGAACTGTGGTGTTGGAGAAGACTCTTGAGAGTCCCTTGGATTGCTAGGAGATCCAACCAGCCCATCTTAAAGGAAATCAGTCCTGAATGTTCATTGGAAGGACTGAAGCTGAAACTGAAACTCCAATACTTTGGCCACCTGATCTGGAGAATTGATTCATTTGAAAACAACCTGATGCTCGGAAGGATTGAAGACACAAGGAGAAGGGGATGACAGAGGCTGAGATGGTTGGATGGCATCACTGATTCAATGAGTTTGGGTAAGGTCCAGGAATTGGTGATGGATACAGAAGCCTGGCATGCTGCAGTCCATGGGGTTGCAAAGAGTTAGACACAACTGAGCAACTTAACTGATGATAAGCCTTCAGCAAACATTATTCTCAATGGAGAGAAACTGAAAGCATTCCCCCTAAGATTAGGAAGAAGACAAAGATGTCTACTTTCTCCACTATTACTCAATATAGTTCTAGAAGTTCTAGCTACTTCCAGAGAAGAAAAATAAATAAAAGGAATCCATATTGGGAGAGAAGAAGTAAAGCTGTCACTGTTTGCAGATGACATGATACTATACATAAAAAACCCTAAAGATAGTATCAGAAAATTACTAGAGCTAATCAGCAAATTTAGCCAAGTTGCAGGATACGAAATCAATACACAGAAATCACTTGTATTTCTATATACTAAGAATGAAAAATCAGAAAGAGAAATTAAGGAATCAATCCATTCACCATTGCAAAAAAAGAATTAAATATCTAGGGATAAACTTACCCAAGTAGACAAAATAACTATACACAGAAAATTATAAGGTACTATTGAAAAGAATCAAAGATGATGCAAACAGTCCATCTGAGTAGGAAGAATCAATATTGTGGAAATGACTATACTACCAAACACAATCTACAGATTCAATTCTATCCCTATCAAATTATCAATGGCATTTTTCACAGAACTAGAACAAAAAAAAATCACAATTCATATGAAAACACAAAGGACCTATATAGCCAAAGCAGTCTTGAGAAAGAAGAATGGAACTGAAGGAATCAACCTTCCTGACTTCAGATTGTACTATAAAGCCACAGTCATCAGTACAGTATGGCACTGGCACATAAACAGAAATATAGACCAATGGAACAAGATAGAAAGCCCAGAAATTAACCCCGGAACCTATGGATACCTTGTTTTTCGACAAAGGCAGCAAGAATATACAATGGGGCAAAGAAAACTGGACAGCACCATGTAAAAAAATGAAATTAGAACACTTCCTAACATCACACACAAAGATGAACTCAAAGTGGATTAAAGACCTAAATGTAAGACCATAAACTATAAAATTCTTAGAGGAAAACATAGGCAGAACACTTGATGATATAAAGCAAAATTTTCTATGACCCACTTCCTAGAGTGATGGAAATAAAAACAAAAGTAAACAAGTGGTACTTGATTAAACTTAAAAAGCTTTTGCACAGCAAAGGAAACTATAAGCAAAGTGAAAACATAACCCTCAGAATGGGAAAAAAATAATAGCAAATGAAACAACTGCCAAAGGATTAATTTCCAAAATATGCAAGCAGCTCATACAACTCAATATCAGAAAAACGAACAATGCAATCAAAAAGTGGAAAAAAGACCTAAACAGACATTTATCCAAAGAAGACACAGAAATGGCTAACAAACACATGAAAAGATGCTCAGCATCACTCATTATTAGAGAAATGCAAATCAAAACTACAATGAGATATCACCTCACACCAGTCAGAATGGTCATCATCAAAAAGTCTACAAACAATAAATGCTGGAGAGGGTACAGAGAAAAGGGAATGCTCTTGTACTGTTGGTGGGAATGTAAATTGATACAGCCACTATGGAAGACAGTATGGAGATTCCTTTAAAAAAAAAAAAAAAACTAGGAATAAAACCACCATGTGACCTAGCAATCACACTCCTAGGCAAATACCCTAGGGAAACCAAAATTGAAAAAGACACGTGTATCCCATTGTTCACTGCAGCACTATTTACAGTAGTAGCGCATGAAGCAATCTAGATGTCTATCGACAGATGAACAGATAAAAAAGTTGTGGTACATATACACAATGGAATATTACTCAGCCATCAAAAGGAATGCTTTTGAGTCAGTTCTAATGAGGTGGATGAACCTAGAACCTATTATATGGAGTGAAGTGAGTTAGAAAGATAAATATTGTATTCTAATGCATATATACAGAATCTAGAAAAATTGTACTGAAGAATTAATTTACAGGGCACAATGGAGAAACAGAGAATAGAGTTATGGACATAGGGAGAGGGGAGGAGAGGGTGAGATGTATGGAAAGAGTAATGTGGAAACTTACATTGCCATAGGTAAAATTGATAGCCATCAGGAATTTGCCGTATGGTTCAGGAAACTCAAACAGGAGCTCTGTATCAACCTAGATGGGTGGGATGGGGAGGGAGATGGGAAGGAGGTTCAAAAGGGAGGAGATATACATATACCTATGGCTGATTCATGTTGAGATTTGACAGAAAACAGCAAAATTCTGTAAAGCAATTATCCTTCAATAAAGAATTAATTAACTGAAAAAAACCAGATCACTAAAGTTGTATTGAAAACTCCTGTGATTATCGCAGTTGAGCAGGGATTATAAGATGGATATTTACTCACTGGGGCTTCCCAGGTGGTACTAGTGGTAAAGATCCTGTCTGCCAATGCAAGAGACATAAGAGATGAGGGTTTGATCCCTGGGTTGCGAAGATCCCCTGGAGGAAGAAACAGCAACCCACTCTAGTATTCTTGCCTGGGAAATCCCATGGACAGAAGAGCCTGGTGGGCTATAGTCCATAGAGTCCCAAAGAGTAAGACACGACTGAAGTGTCTACCATGCATGCACATTTACTCACTAGGTAGATCTTGACCCTACAACTCCTTAATGGCAAACAGAAAGAAGTATGGCTTTCATTAAACTGTGCTCACTGCTACTGCACACGACAGGAACTACCCAGGCATGCCGCTTCTCTCCCCCACCTGGAGCTAGTTCTAGGAGAAAACCATGGGTTTAATTTGAAGCCAGTTTATTTTCATTGGTTTTGCAGTTCTTTTGTGGTGCTTTTAATATGACACAATTTAGGGTTTCCCTGGGTGTGTCTTGTACAGCTTTAGTGCAGCCATGGAATGAAAGAAGGAGGAAAGTTCCATGGTTGGGTCCTGGGGGCTTTAGGTAAACCACTTTATAGTACACTGTGGAGCCTTTGCTCTGCTCATATGCAGCGTGAATTTCCAAAAAGGAGAGAGCTGATGCTGCATTTCCTAAACTCACTTGACCATAGCGTGGAGCATTTCACTGGACTAGCATCTCCCAGGACACACTATGGGATAGGACAGCTGAGTGTGCACAGAGGCGGCGCTCACTCCTCCTCTGTGTAGGAGGGGACGTCCGACGTCTCCTGCCCAGTGCCTCTCACATATAACATTACTCTTCAGGTGACAGGAAAATGACCTGACTGCCAGTGATTCTGCAGTACTCTTGAAGTTGTTAAGAGAACAGATTATTTTAAAGAGCTTCTTCTAAGAGAAAGGGAAAGCTTGGCATAAAGTGCATCTAGGCCAGGGGGTCCAGAGACAAGAGATGCATGGAGAGAATTCAGGTGCTCTCTAAACCTGGATGGAAATAGAAACCCATGTCTTCATTTTATCAACATCTGTCCAGAATTTAGCAATTCCTATAGTTATGAATGTGGCAACAGACCCCAGTAATATGCGCAGAAACTGTGATTTTGTCAGCAATAGAAGTTGTAGAGTTATGTGTCACAGTTGGTGCAGGTTTCTCAGAATATTATCTGTGCTTCTCGCTAGTTTGAAATTATGGTAATTATGACGCCTGTCGTTAGATTGATCTTTCATTTAATGTGTTACTAAAGAAGCACGTAATCACCAAAGTGTGCATGTGTCTGTGTGTTTTGGCTGCACTGGGGCAACATGTAGGATCTTATTTCCCTGACCAGTGACTGAATCTGTGCCCCCTACAATGGGAGCACAATGGCTTGACCACTGGACTACCAGGGAAGTCCCTACCAAAATATTTTGATAACTTTACCTCTCAAGCACATCACCTGCCCCTTGGTAGGGCTTCATGAATATTGACTAATATTACCACCAGCCCCATCACCACCATGTGACATTTTGTTGTACTAAAATGTCTCACTTTACTCCCAACCTCAGAGTAGTAAGGCATTTAATACTGATCAAATCAGATCGTATTATTTGCCTTGCTGATTCTTTTGCACATGATATGTACTAGATAACTGCAGCACTTATAAGAAACTTTAACTCGTTTATAAATTCTTTTATGTATTCACCTGTCAAGTCTTTATCTGCCAGGCCCTCTTCCTTGGTCTCTGCTCAGGTAATGTTGGTGTGGTTGGACTGGAAGTAAAGGGGGAACAGTAAATGGAAAGAAGTCTTCATAATCTATTTATCCAACCTTCATCTCTCCCTGTCCTGTCTCTGTTAACTCCAGAAAATTCAAGCGAGATGTTGCCATCGATTTCTAGCATCGTACTCTGAGCCTCAGGGTGCTAGGGAAGTTGAAAACAACACAGGCTCTGTCCACAGTGCTTTTAAAGGGTCAAAGACTGTGGCACCCATGTTCTCGGGTTATCTTATATATAAGTGCCTTTTTAATATTTATTTTTTAAAATTGGAGTATAATTGCTTTACCATGTTGTGTTAGTCTCTGCTGTACAACAATGCAAATCAGCTACAAGTATACTTACATCCCCTCCCGTCTGAGCCTTCCACCCACCCCTCTCAGTCATCACAGATCACTGAGCTCAGCTCCCTGTGTTATAGGTAACTTCCCGCTGGCTAGCTATGAGACACACGGGGGCATATATATGTCAATTCTACTCTCCCAGTTTGTTCACCCTCTCTCCACTCTGCTGGGTCCACAGGTCTGTCCTCTACATCTGTGTCTCTATTCCTGCCCTGCAAATAGGTTCTTCAGTACCATTTTTCTAGATTCAATAAATATGTGTTAATGTATGACACTTATTTTTCTCTTTCTGACTTCACTCAGTATGACAGTCTCTGGGTTCATTCACGCCACTACAAAGGACCCAATTTTGTTTCTTTTTATGGCTGTGTAATATTCCATTGTCTATACGTATCACATCTTCTTTATCCATTTATCTGTCAGTGGACATTTAGGCTGCTTTCATAACCTGGCTATTGTAAACAGGACAGCAATGAACATTGGGGTACATGTACACTTTTGGATTATGATTTTCTCAGGGTATATGCCCAGTACTGAGATTGCTGAGTCATGTGGTAGTTTTATTTTTAGTTTTTTTTTAAGGAAATTGTACTGTTCTTCACAGTGGCTGTACCAATTTACATTCCCATCAATAACATTTGTTGTTTATAGATTTTTTGATGGCCATTCTGACTGGTGTGGGGTGATTCTTCACAGTGGTTGTACCAATTTACATTCCCACCACTAACATTTATTGTTTATAGATTTTTTGATGGCCATTCTGACTGGTGTGGGGTGATACTTATTTGATTTGCATTTCTCCAATAATGACTGACATAAAGTATCTTTTCATGTGTTTGTTTGGCCATCTGTAAGTCTTCTTTGGAGAAATGTCTATTTAAATCTTCTGCCCATTTTTGATATTTTTTATATTGATCTGCATGAGCTCTTTGTATGGTTTGGAGATTAATCCTTTGTCAGTTGCTTCATTTGCAAATATCTTCTCCCATTCTGAGAGTTGTCTTTTTGTCCTGTTTATGGTTTCCTCTGCTGTGCAAGAGCTTTTCAGTTTAATTGGAAATGCCTTTTGTCTAATCTTCTCTGGATTGTTTCAGACAGAACGTGGAAGATTGGCCAGGTGAGAATAAAATCTCTAGCAGGTTAAAATAAACTGTGTCTCCTAAAAGATGGTCTAGGTCCTAATCTTTGGTGCCTGTGAATGCTACCTTATTTGTTAATAGTGTACTTGAAGATGTAATTACACTAAGAATCTTGAAATGAGAACATTCTAGACTTAGGATGGGCCCTAAGTCCAATGATAATGTCCTTATAAGTGACAGGGAAGTGTCCTTATAAATGACTCAGAGGCACACCGGAAAGAAGGCCATATGGAGATGGGGGATGGAGGCAGAGGTTAGAGTGTTTCAGACACAAGACAGGGAAGTCCAGGAGCCACTGGCAGCTGGAAGAGGCGAGGAAGTATTCTTTCCTAGAGTTTCTGGATGGAATGTGGCCCTGTGAACACCTTTATTTTGGACTTCTGGCCTCCAGAGTTTTAAGAAAATAAACTTCTCCTATTTTAACCCATCATATTAGTGGCAATAATCAGAAAGCTAGTACATTTTCCTCCTCCACTGGATACAGTGTGGAGCACACCAGTGTTCAGCCAGTCCTGTGGTTTGAGTGATAGACATTGCTATGGTCTGAATGTTTAGGTCCTCCCCAAATTCCTACGTTGAAATCCTAACTCCCCAATATAGTGGTCTTTGGATGTGGGACCTTTGGGCGGTGACTGGGTCATGAGGTGAAGCATTCATGAATGAGATTAGTACCCTTGTATAAGAGGCTCCAGAGAGCACCTCCTGTCTGCCTGCCACGTGAGGACACAAGGAAAAGATGGATGCCTATGAACCAGGAAGCAGGCTTTCACCAGACACCAACGCTACTGGCACCCAGACAATGGAATTTCCCAGCCTCCAGAACTGTGAGAAATAAAGTATTGCTTATGAGCCACTTTGTTATGGCAGCCTGACGACTTAAGAAAACAGACATTCTTTAGTAGCTTCAGCATATTTTCCATGGATTCAGAGTCCAGCCCCAATTGGTTTGAACTTCATTTATCTATTTCTCTCCAGCCACCCTCTCACTCTTTTCTTCTACTTTTAGGAAAGAATCAAAGGCACCAGAAGACCTAATAATTATTCCTGTCTCATCAGAGTCATCTCAAATGGTCTCAAATCAACCAAATGACTATACCTACCTGATCTGCACAAATAGTTCCTTCCCTCCTCTTGTGAAGGCCAGCAGGCTGGAGCTGATGAGAGATGGAGATGATTGAGGGAGGCCCCCTCTTTCTCTGGGCATTGCCCTCTGACCTCACCCCCAAGAACCTCTCTCCAGACTCTGTCCCCCTACTCATAGGAGAGAGAGACTAGGAGCTAACCTGAACACACATGAGCAGGGGAAGAAGGCTTTGTATGGAGGCAATTGTTACTGATGTGCTCTTGTATGGGATGGTGCCCTCCCTGGGGCCATTTGCAGAAATGACTAGGAATGGACAAGAACTTGGGCAAACTCTGGGAGATGGTGAGGGACAGGGAGGCCTGCTGTGCTTCAGTCCATGGGGTTGCAAAGAAAAGGGCATGACTGGGCAACTGAACAACAACTCTTGGGAAAGAATTTTACCTTAAATTCTTAAGGTAATTTTGAATTTTACCTTAAACCAGGCCTGGCTTGGGCTTTGAAGGGAGCAGTGAATGTCACCACGGCCCACAGAGCCGGGAGGAGAAGCCCCATGGACACTCCACGGAGCTCCCAGACATGTTAGGGAGAGAGGGCTAGATTCTGCAACTGTGGGTGGGAAGGGAGTCAGAGAAATAGGTGTTGTTATCTGTCTCTTCTGCTTCTCTTATGGAGACCCTGGTTTTGACTCCAGACTGGAATGACCTGGGAAACACTGGTGTAATATAATGCCAGTCACATCTGCTGACAGCCGTCAATGCTGGAGCACATTGAGAAACAATAAGCTTACTTTTAAAAGCCAATGAAAATAACTTATAAAAGTTGTTGCAGTTTAGGGAAATTGATCAATAAACATAATTTATTTTGCATAGATGTGGATAATAAACTTGGATTACAAAATAAATCTCTGGGTTAGACCCCAATAAGGGCATCAAGGCTTCCCTGATAGCTCAGTTGGTAAAGAATCCGCCTGCAATGCAGGAGACCCTGGTTCAATTCCTGGGTCAGGAAGATCCTCTGGAGAAGGGATAGACTACCCATTCCAGTATTCTGGCCTGGAGAATTCCATGGACTGTAGTCCATGGGGTCGCAAAGAGTCAGACATGACTGAGCAACTTTTACTCACTCATTCAAGGGCATCGTATCCTTTCTTCTATTCTCATCATAAACTTGCAGTCATATAGCCAAAAGCTACACCTGTAGCAAAAAGGTAGCTTTGGTCCTGCCCTCTCCTCCTCTGCTCCCTGGATCAGCTCAATGATGAAGATGTGTGATGCTTCAGGAGCCTTCTTGGTTCTCAGAGTGAAAGCATTGCTCCAGAAAAGTATCTCTGTGGCCCTCCTCTCTCCTTTCCGTTTCTCTCGGCCATCTCAGGTGTTGAGTATCTGGGAACATCTCAGCATCTCAGGCCTCCACTGACCCAGCAGCTGCTCCCAGAAGAACAGCTGGCAATCCTGGGGATCAGAGACTCTCACTGGGTAACCTTCTATTGTGAGGAAAGTTCTGGCTTTTCCATCAAGTGCAGTGGTTACTGAGCTACCATGGGCAAGGAGCTGTGCTAGGATGTCTACAGGGCTTCACACAGACCATCCTCAGAAGTATTTAGGGAGAGAGAACACACACTGCAATTAGAAAAGGAAGAAGAAAGTGATCTCAGTGAGGCAGTAGCGAGTGGTGGCACGGAGTGAGATCTTCATTCTCTGCCCAGGAATTGAACCTGGGCAGTCAGGATAAAAACTAGGAATCTTAGCCACCAGAGCAACAAGGGCTAGAGGCTAGAAGCTAATTTTTGCTGGATCTTTGCCCCCAGTGAAAAATGCATTTATCACAGAGGCAGAAACAGTACATGCAGGTACAAAGTTTATTATTAGGGACATAGCGCCACAACAAGTGGGGGAGCGCATAGAGACACAGTGTGTTGAGATAGAAGCACGGCAGAGACGCACACCCAGAGAGAAAGGGTGTGGGCGTCACCCCTCGTGAGGAAGAGCGCTGTAAAGAGGCAGTTAAGTCATCTATATAGATCAGTTCTTCTGGGTCTTTGTCCTCCTTCAGGACAATTATCTGTTTTGTTTTGTTTTTGTTTTTCCCAGCACTAGACCTACTCTGGGATGCTCCCCTGGATATTGAAGTGAAGGCTTCTGGGAGGAACAAGACTCATTATGGCCTGGAGTTATCCCGTGACTTTTGATTCCGAGGAGGGTTTTTGTGCGTGTGTATTATCTCCATTATCTTTCACTCAGAGTTTTTGCCTCTCTTTGTCCTTGCCATGATTAGTCCCTTGAGGCCTACACAAGAGACAAAGACTGGCTATTTATCCTGTTTCTATTGTTACTTCCATTTCTGAGAGCACACAGGGGACTGGTTGTAAATTTCTCAGCTGGAGCCCACCTGTCTTCTGCCTTAGAAAATGTAAAGAGAAGTCTGGCTGATTGTGAATTTCCAGCCTGGACCCTGTCAATCTCCTACCTCAAAAGCAACAGGACAGTGTCATGGTAATGGCTAAGATCTTGGGCTTTGAATCCCCAGTGGCCCTGGGACGAGTCTCAGAGCTCTTGGCACCTGGCTGTAAAGGAACTGGCCTCCTGTCCAGTCCCAGGTGCTGGTGGGGGAACCTAGAAAAACTGAGAGGAAGCCCTTCGGGACAGCACAGGTCCCCAGAGGTGTGGGACAGAAGCATGAGCCCTTCACTCACCTGCGTCTGCTCCTGGTTTGCTGTAAGGATTACAAGAGCTCATGAAAAGCAGATAATTAGCACAGCGACTAGCACATAATAATCTCTCAAAAGCACTGCTATTATTGCTTCAACAGCAAGAACTGCCAGACTCCTGAGGATGGAAGCAATTCCTGGAGGGATTCATGGGAGGGGAGAGATTTAGGCAGTAAGAGGCATCTGGGGAGGGGGACCTGAGAAAAGATGACATCAGGCAGATGTACTGTGAGATGGCTTTGAAAGGGTCATCAGAATACCACCTAGTGACTGGCCTCGGAACTATGGGGGCAACCTTTGTTAGCAGTCTGGGTTTATTATTGATCCGTGTTCTTCGCCCTCCTTGATCAACAGAAATGGATAGGAGGCCAGAGAAGAAATTTAGGCAAGGCTTTACTGGGGGCCCTGCTGCAATACGGGGGAGTGAGAACGAGTAACAGTTTCCTTGCTCACTCCCTGATGAGGGTGGAGAGTTGATTCCTTTTATGTGGGGAGGGTAGGGGTGGGTCCTGGGGTTGGGCCAGGGGGGTGGCTTAAGTGCTTTGCCCATTCTTCTGGTGGCGCTGTATGCACGGGGCATGGCCAGCACCCTGCTTTTGCTCCCAGCTCTTCAGAAGTGGCAGCTGGAGTTTTGGTCCTTTTGTATTTTACCGTTCATAATTTGCCCCAGCTGCACGTGCACACAGTTTTTTAGTCCCTTGTCGTTTCTTTTTAGTCCCTTGTAGCGCAGGGAAGCCTGGCATGCTGTGGTCCATGGCGTCGCAAAGATCCCGACATGACTTGGCGACTGAAAAATCAAGAAGTCTGTCCAGGTGCAGGCGCTACAGCAAAGCCCAGGACCCAGCCTGTCTCAGCTTGAGCCCCACAGACCAGGGGAGAAGGAGGTGTCTTCAGGGGTGGGTTGCTGGCAGAGGGCAGGTCCCGAGGAGAGCCAAGGCCCAGAGGCTAAACTTCAGGGGGCATTGAGGGAACAGTGGGCAAACCCCACCTCTTCCCAGCTGGAGCAGAGGTTGGCATAAACTGTAAAATCGAAGAGAGTATCTCTGAGGCTGTGACAGGGAGGAGAAAGCCAAGGGGAGATCAGATTTCCAGGAGCTTAGAGCAGCCCCAGAGGGAAGTCATGAGCAGGGTGGTGTTGGGGTGTGTGAGGGGGTGGGGTGCGGGGTGCCTCCCCAAAGCAGGGCTCACGGGCGAAATGTTTCTCCCAGCCCCGCTGAAGTGTACCCTCCTCCGCAGCTAATTCCAGGCTGGCGTCCCGTTCTCCTGAGCGAAACGGCGGGGAGGCCTGAGAGCCGCTGCTTACCTGAGCAAACAGCGGCGAGCCTGTGCCAGTGAATCCCGAAATGGATCAAGGCCGTAAATGAAAGTTTAGGAGACACAAGAAATGAAACAAGGCCTTTTAACCTGTAGCCCCCAATAGGCAAACTGCTCTGTTCAAGCAGTTCAGCCGCCGTGATGCTGGGCGACCGGCAAAACACTGAAAAAGCCTCTGAAAACTGAGGTTGAGGAACCCACGACGTGACACCATCCTATTAGCAAAGGGGCTCCGCATAGCTGCTCACTGCTCCTGCACACTCCTGGCCGCCAGGGCTTCCCTCCTGGCTTCCTGTACACCCAGAATTCAACGGCCTCTCCCTTTCCTGTCAGTAGGAACAAGCACAGAAGGGTGAGGCTGAGAAAAGTCATTTGTTAGCTTTGGAAGCAGGAGATTGGGTGATCTTGACTTTCACAGGCCTGGGAGAGCAGAGCGCCGACGGGCTCCCCCACTAGGGGGCGTGCTTGGCCGGCTCCCCGGGGCCTGGGAGCAGGTCTGAAGTGGGGCGGGCCCTCTACCCTCCTCGTCCCCCGCCCACGGAGCCTCCACCTCCACACCCTCTTCTCAAGTGAGTTCTTAAAACATCGATTTTCTTTTGTGTTTCTTATTGCAAAAGGAATATACAGAAAATTTGGAAACAAAACAAAACAAAACAGAAGACCATAGAGGAAAAAAAACTGCCCACAATCCTCGACTAAGGAATTCCTCTGTTAGCATTTTAGTGTGTAATGAGTTGAATTTTTTTTTTTTAATTAAGTGACAGCTGACATCAGCATTTATCTTTGGGGTGAAATTCTTTTTTTGAGAAAAATAAACTGGTACATTTTCTGGTTCAGCGTGGGAGGACAATTTGCAGGAAGGAGAGACGTGAGGTGTGGGTGTCCTCTACCAAGGAGATTCAGCGGAAGCTGTATGACCTAGCTTTCTTTCGTTTCTTTTTTGTTTTCTTTGCAGTAAATGCATTTGTTGCATTGTGTGACTGGATATTTTGGTGCTGTGCGGAGATATTAATTTCAAATCTAGATCAATACAAGCAGCGTAAGCATGGAGCCTGGGAAGGAACTCGGGGGGGCCGTGAACACAGAAATTCAGGTGAAGCTGCAGAAATTTGGGGAAGAAAAACATCCAGCTGGGTTGTGTCATGCTAGAAATTTATCATTAGGATCAAAATTTATCATCGGGATCACATTTGCTTTTTTGATTGCGATGTGCCTGACATTAAACTTTTGATTGCTTAGGCGTCCACATCAAAGACATCCATCTCCAACAGACACATTGCCAGCTACACCAGATAAAAGAGCCAGACCTGGCCCACCCATGAAGTTCGCTCTTTTTCTTTTTTCCAGAAAACTCTGGTTATGGTAGATAACCAGCTGTTCATTTGACTGACTTCTTGTTTTCCCTTCCTGAGCTTTAATTCTGCATTTTATGATTTGTTTTTTTGAAGAGGGCACTGAATTTATTACTTATTTTTGTTAACTGCAGGGTCATAGACGGAAGTTCTTAACTTTCCCTGTGTAGAAATTGATAGAAATGTGACTGATTCAGGTTCACGGACCCCTTTAGGCAAGGCTTTATTGACACTCAGGTGCTCCTGGTTGTTCCCAAGGCGGGGAACAAGCTGCTGCCTTAAATGAGCTGGGTGTTGAGGCAGGTGGGTGGGATTGGAGGGACGGTTTGGGTGGTGTGCACACCCCCTTGGTGGTGCTGTGTTTACAGATTTTGTGGGGTACCCTGATTTGCACCTCAAGAGTGGCAGTTGGTTTGTGACTGTTTGGTGTCTTCTTGTTTGTAATTTGCCCTAGCTGCTCACTAATGCAGTTATTTTTAGCCTCTTGCGGTTTCTTTGTGTTCTGAGACATTGGTCCAGGAGCAAGCACTCTGGTATAAGTTTCCAGGTCCCAGATCCCAGCCTATCAGAAATAATGACAAAGTGCAAAAATACAAGATTCTGGACGAAGGTTCTTCTACAGCTTGTTTTCACTCAAGCAAGTTGGGACTCTTGATTCACGGGGTCTTTTGGGAATATTTATGCTTTATCTCTTTTTCTCTTGAATTTGTTTTTCTGTTGTAGGTTTTGTTTTGAGTACCTTTATTGTTCTCTTATTTCCTATTTTTGTGCTATGTTCTTACCTTTTTAAAAACTTATGTCCTTCTTTTTTACTAGCTATTTTTTTTTAAATTTCAAATTTATTTTTTAATTGAAGGATAATTGTTTTACAGAATTGTGTTGGTTTCTGCCAAACATCAACATGAATGAGTCATCAGTATACATGTGGACCCTCCCTCTTGAACCTCCCTCCCTCCCAACTGCCTCTCCATCCCACCCCTCTAGGTTATTGCAAAGTCCCCGTTTGAGTTCCCTGAGTCATACTGAAAATTCCTGTTGGCCATCTATTTACATATGGTAATGTAACTTTTCATGTTACTCTTACTAGCTATTTGGAATGCTTATTTCAGTTGTCCTGGTTTTTTGGATTTGCTCATTTAAGATGTATTTATCTCTATTATTGTAGCTATAGCTCACGTCTTTAAATGTAATGTCTTCTTTCTCATTCTGTTATTATTTAGAACATTTTTCTTTTCCCTCCAGTTTTCTTGAGATATAATTGACATATACCTGTGTGTGTCATATTCAAGCTCACTGCATTAATTTGGGGCCTCCCTGGTGTCACAGAGTCTGCCTGCAATGCAGGAGACCTGGATTTGATCCTTGGATTGGGAATATCCACTGGAGAAGGGAATGGCTCCCCACTCCAGTATTCTTGCCTAGAGAATTCCATGGATGGAGAAGTCTGGCGAGTACAAAGAGCTGGACACAACTAAGCAGCTAAACACACACACACACACACACACACACACACACACACTGCATAAATTTAAGATGTACAGCATACTGATTTGACTTCCATATGTCATGAAATGATTACCACACTTAGTTTACTGAACATCCATAATCTCATATAGATACAAAATAAAAGAAAAAGGAAAAATTTGTTCTGTGATGGGAACTCACGCTTTCATCTTTTAACAACTTTCATGTATAGCATATAGCCGTGTTAGTTACATTAATCATATTGTACATTGCATACCTAGTACCTATTTATCTTGTAACTGGACGTTTGTATCTTTTGACTATTTTCAACATATAAAATATTATATAATTATTGAATATATTCTACAAGCTGTACATTTCATCCCTGTGATTCATTTATTTTGTAACTGGAAGTTTATATATCTTAGTTTCCCTTGCTTATTTCACTTATACCTCTTCCCACTGGCAACCACCTCTTTGTTCTCTGTATCTGTGATACACTTTGTTTTGTTATATTTGTTCATTTGTTTTGTTTTTGAGATTCCACATATACATGAAATCATACATTTTTGTCTTTTTCTGTCTGACTTAGTTCACTTAGTATAATAATCTACAGGCCCACCTGTGTTGCTGCAGATGGCATTATTTTACTCTTTTTTATGGCTGAGCAATACTCCATTGTGTGTGTGTGTGTGTGTGTCTGTGTCTGTATACATATATATACCACATCTTTATTCATTAATCTATCAATACACACTTGGATTGTTTCCATCCAGATCTTATATTTTAAATTCATCAGTAAAGAGTGAAACCAGGAAGCAGTAGGCATCCCACCTTTGGCCACAATAAAGAGGAACTCCAGATCCTTTTTCTATTTCTCTCTCTCTCTCTGTCTACCTGTGACTTCTCCATGTGGTCTCATACTTTCCAGGACATGTGAGTAATAAGCCTTGATTTTTTTCAAACTATCCTGGTAGTTATTGCTGAGGATATCTTGCAATTACAGTAAGAACCACAGGGGTCAGCCCGACTAAAATATTGCTCCATAAAGGAAATGTCTGCAGGGCTCGACACAGGTAGTACAGGCCCAGGTTAATGCCCCAGGCATTTCTAGTCAGTAGCATCACTATCAATAGGCTGAGATAATGTTGTTATTATATATAACACCATTTTTATCTTGTTATACTTTTTCTTATTTTATACTCGAGTATTTCCCCTGCCCATTAAAAAAAATATATATATATGCATGTGTGTGTTCACATAGGTATATATGTATAAACACAACATATATACATGTGTGTAAATACATGTAAAAGGCTTAAAATGTTTAAAAACTGCAATATTCTATCATTTGGATGAAATTCTGATGCCTAAATTTGGATGTTGAGTGTATTTATATGGCATGAGTATTAAAGAAGATTAAGGAAGACCTGATTTTGAGGTCAGGGGTTGAACATTCACTTCTGAAATATGTTTCACAGCTCTGGTCTTTCCTGCCCCAAAAGATCCCCCAGAAGCAAGGCAATGACACCCCACTCCAGTACTCTCGCCTGGAAAATCCCATGGACAGAAGAGCCTGTAGGCTGCAGTCCATGGGGTCGCTAAGAGTTGGACATGGCTGAGTGACTTCACTTTCACTTTTCACTCCCATGCATTGGAGAAGGAAATGGCAACCCACGCCAGTGCTCTTGCCTGGAGAATCCCAGGGACGGGGGAGCCTGGTGGGCTGCCGTTTATGGGGTCGCACAGAGTCGGACATGACTGAAGCGACCAGCAGCAGCAGCAGCAGCAGTGGTGAGCATTCTTGCGTTGTGCTGCTGCTGGGCTCAGTTGCGTCAGCATGGCTGACTCTTTGCAACCCCATGGACTGTAGCCCTTCAGGCTCCTCTGTTCCTGGGGTTTTCCAGGCAAGAATACTGGAGTGGGTTGCCGTTTCTTTCTCCAGTTCTTGCATCACATTGGGCTATTTCGGTTCTGTGTTTCCACTTCCTCTACTATACCAGGAACTCGCTGATCTTAGGACACCTCATGTTTCACATTTGCAGCACAGCGTCAGGCATACTGTGTAGGTTCTGGACATGTTTTAATAACATGAGTACTGAGTTATTGAGCAGATCCCCCTCCCACCCCAAGTCATGGGCAGACACTCACTCTGTCAAGTTGCTCCCATTCTGATGAAGTGGCATTCTGAACTGACAGTTAAGTCTTCTCCCCACACTACTTAGATGAGCCCTAGGGAGGCGAGCTTTCATGATTCCTGCATCCTAACTGGGCTTACATAGATTCTTTTCATGTGTGACACCAGTGGGTTTTCTTAAGAGTATTTTGTATTGTCATTCTGCTTTCTGAATTTGAAAGTGAGTGGCAGAGGAGATGGGGAAAGAGGGGACAGACTGAGGTTTTCTGCTGGCATGCCTTGATATTCAGTTATTATTTTGACTTTGGGTAGGTAAGCATTAAAGATTGAATCCTAATTCTGAAAGAACTTGCAACCTTTAGAGGAAAAATGTGAGAACCAAATCCATGTCTTGCTATTTTGAATTTGAATAGTTGAAAGGATTCTCATGCACACAGTTTCACCCAGTTTGTGATTTTGTCATCTTTATTGTTTTTAACGTTGCTGATATCTGAGGCTAACTGAAAGATAGTCTTAAAAAATTTTTTTAAAAATATAAATTTATTTATTTTAATTGGATATTAATTACTTTACAGTATTGTATTGGTTTTGCCATACATCATCGTGAATCTGCCACAAGTATACACGTGCTCCCCATCCTGAAGCCCCCTTCCCCCTCCCTCCTCGTACCACCCCTCTGGGTGGTCTCAGTGCACCAGCCCCAAGCATCCAGTATCATGCATGAAAGATGGTCTTTTTATTGGCATCTGAGAAAAGAATCATCTTCCAGAACCAACACACCCTTTGTGTGGGAAGTGTTTCTTTGCTTTTCTCCCTCTACTAGTTTCTGTTTAGAAAAACCGAGTCTTGGTCCATGTGCCAGGCAAGTCTGTCTCAGAGGCGAGTAGGATCAGTGGAGTGGCTGGTGTGATTCCTTTTTCTTTTCCTATTCCACTTGTTGAAGATAACGTAATACATATAGTGAGCACAGAGAAGAGAAAACTATAGGTGCTTTTCAGACATTCCACTTGACAGAAGTTGGCCTTCTCCATTTTCCCCCCTCTCACCTTCTTACTACTGTAACAGAAGTTCAATGAGTTAAGGCACTTAAGACTAAGTCACATGGCTGCTATACTCTGCAAAATGAAAAAGGAAACTAACCTTAAGAATAGAGAAGTAAATGATGTTTTCAGTAAAAACACATGCTTTTCAGAGTGCATGGAATCTTAAGAGTCTAGAATCTAAAATCACTAGAAGAGTCCGTGGATGTGACATAGCTAAACATCTGGGGAATCAGTACTGATGCTCTTTATGCTGACCGTGGCAGACATCATTAGCTGATCACAGTATCCATCCCACTGTATAGAGACAGGGCTCCAGAACACCTCTCAGCAAACCATACTGGTTCTTCTCTATTAATTCATGGGAGTTGATACTCAAGATGAAAGCTCTTTGTCTAGTGTGACTTAGACATGCTTTCCACTGTATGAAGGGAGTTTCTTTTATAATATTTTGGATCGATGATTCAGGGCTTCCTATTTCCAATTATCTCTGTAGCCCCCTACAGTTATATCTACCACAAAGTTCAGACAAATGAAATGATCTCTGGTTCCCAAATAAAGCCTTGGCTGTTTTACTATAATTTTGTATATCTCCAGCATCATTACCACCCTAATAACATTCCAGCATCCTTCCAAGATCCAAGAACTGCCATTGCAGTCAAAGCTTCTAACCATTTGTGCCTCACAGAATTTTATGATTACTTTTTTATTTTATTTTTTTTGAGCACACTACATGGCCCGTGAGATCTTAGTTCCTCAGCTAGGAGTTGAATGTGTGCCCCTGGCAATGGATGCACAGATTCTTAACCACAGGACCACCAGGGAGGTCCAATGATTACTTCTTTAAATTCTCATAGCACTCTGCACTTTGAAATAAACTCTAGTAGGTGTTTTGTCTCTAAGACTTTTTAGAAATTTTAAACTGGTTTAAAATTCTCTCTTGGACAACATTTTTGAGTTTAAGAACTTCTGGGTGAAATGTAAAAAGACTCAGATAATCTTTCTAATGTTTGGCTTACCAAGTGCCAAAGTAGTCTGAAGTTTTTTCCTTTTCCTAGATTTAATTGATTGAAGTTTGATGTTTTTCTTTCCAGTGTGAAATCACTTATTCTTATGTATCAAGAATAAGTCAAATCTGTATCTTAGCAACTATTTTTGAGGCACTTTCCAGTAGCATATATTTTTTTATGCAAAAGTGGATAACTGTATCTTTCCCAGAGCATAACAAATATTACAGACAGCTATGGGATCACCAGCCTAATGACCACAAATTTTATGGTAGAAACTCACTGACATCTCTATCATATTATTATTTATGATAAGATAGAAGTGAGAATAACACAAGTCTCTCCTAAGGGTACACTGAAAAATCCAACTTCATTGTTTGGTAATCTCAGCCTTGGAAGTCTCTTGCACAAATACAGCCTTACATTACAAAGAAGTTTCCATGTATGCAGATCTGTGACATAAAATACATTCTGAAAAATAATGATTCCTCTGAGTTCAAACGAACTTAGTCAATCTACATTGTATGTGTCATGTAAACACAGGCTGTCCTAAATCAATATGTCTGATTATTCATATTAGTCCTAAACCATAGTTTCTTCCATTTATTCTTTAGATTTAGTATAAATCTCTCCCTCTTCAAACTGTCAATTCCTATTTTCTGTCCTCCGTGGAATGGACTCATGGGCAGTTACCATTATTTGTATGATAATCTTTCATTGCTTGAAAATTTATCATCACTTTCTCTTCTTCTTGCTGAAATATTCTTTATTCTTTTAACTTTTCCTCAGAAGGTCTGCTTAACCCCTTCTGCTGCTGCTGCTAAGTTGCTTCAGTCATGTCTGACTCTGTGTGACCCCATAGACAGGACCACCAGAGAGGTCCAATGATTACTCCCCAGTCCCTGGGATCCTCCAGGCAAGAATACTGGAGTGGGTTTCCATTTCCTTCTCCAATGCATGAAAGTGAAAAGTGAAAGTGAAGTTGCTCAGTCATGTCCAACTCCTAGCGACCCCATGGACTGCAGCCTACGAGGCTCCTCCGTCCATGGGATTTTCCAGGCAAGAGTACTGGAGTGGGGTGCCATTGCCTTCTTCCATCCCCTTCTACCTTTTAAAATAATTGCTTTTCTGGAGCTCTCTCTGAGTTCATTAGGTGTTGTTCAATTCCTAATTGAACAGAGTAGTTTAATAAAGATTGTTCACCGTTGCTCCAAGGCAGGTGCCTGGGTGATACTGCATGAGAAAGTACTTTGTGGGCTCCAAAGCAGCACCTCTATTGGGGAGATGATTATTATTTGTTTGTTTGTACATCTAGAGCCAGGTCCTAATTTCTGGAAGTAAGGTTTAAAAATGTCTTCACTTGTTTAGTCACTCATTTATTTATCCAACAATAATCTTTCTAGCAAATGCTGTTAGACAAGTATTAGAAATTGGGCAAAATCCATCCCAGGGGTCTTTATCTCTCAATGCCTATGTGACAGCCAAACTTGCTTTTCTAGTTTTTTAAAAAGTTGGACTATAACTGATTTACAATGTTGTGTTAGTTTCAGGTATACAGCAAAGTGATTCATATATATACATATTCTTTTTCAGATTCTTTTTCATTATAGGTTATTACAAGATATTGAATATAGTTCTCTGTGCTATATAATGGGCCCTTTTTGTTCATCTATTTTATATATAGTGGTATGTATCTGTTCACTCTTGCCATTTCATGTTTGACCACTTCCAATTTGCCTTGATTCATGGACCTAACATTCCAGGTTCCTATGCAATATTGCTCTTTACAACATCAGACTTTACTTCCATCACCTGTCACATCCACAACTGGGTGTTGTTTTTGCTTTGGCTCCATCTCTTCATTCTTTCTGGAGTTATTTCTCCACTGATCTCCAGTAGCATATTGGGCACCTACCAACCTGGGGAGTTCATCTTTCAGTGTCCTATTTTTTTTTTTTTGCCTTTTCGTACTGTTCATGGGGTTCTCAAGGCAAGAATACTGAAGTGGTTTTGCCATTCCCTTCTCCAGTGGACCACATTTTGTCAGAACTCTCCACCATGACCTGTCCATCATGGTGATGACCATTATACCTACTACTGTGGTCAAGAATCCCTTAGAAGAAATAGAATAGCCATCATAGTCAACAAAAGAGTCCAAAATGCAGTACTTGGATGCAATCTCAAAAATGACAGAATGATTTCTGTTCATTTCCAAGGCAAATCATTCAATATTACTGTAATCCAAGTCTATGCCCTAACCAGTAATGCTGAAGAAGCTGAAATTGAATGGATCTATGAAGACCTACAAGACCTTTTAGAACTAACACCCCGAAAAGAATGTCCTTTTCATTATAGGGGACTGAAATGCTAAAGTAGGAAGTCAAGAAACACCTGGAGTAACAGGCAAATTTGGCTTTGGAGTACAGATGAAGTAGGGCAAAGACTAATAGAGTTTTGAGAAGAGAACGTACCAGTCATAGCAAACACCCTCTTCCAACAACACAAGAGAAGATTCTACACATGGACATCACCAGATGGCCAACGCCAAAATCAGATTGATTATATTCTTTGCAGCCAAGATAGAGAAACTATACAGTCAGCAAAAACAAGACCGGGAGCTGACTGTGACTCAGATCATAAATTCCTTATTGCTAAATTCAGACTTAAATTAAAGAAAGTAGGGAAAACCACTAGACAATTCAGGTATGACCTAAATCAAATACCGTACAATTATATAGTGAAACTGAGAAATAGGTTTAAGGGTCTAGATCGGATAGACAGAGTACCTAATGAACTATGGATGGAGATTGGTAACATTGTACAGGAGACAAGGATCAAGACCGTCCCCAAGAAAAAGAAATGCAAAAAAGCAAAATGGCTGTCTGAGGAGGCCTTACAAATATCCTTTTCGTACTGTTCATGGGGTTCTCAAGGCAAGAATACTGAAGTGGTTTGCCATTCCCTTCTCCAGTGGACCACATTTTGTCAGAACTCTCCACCATGACCTGTCCATCATGGTGATGACCATTATACCTACTACTGTGGTCAAGAATCCCTTAGAAGAAATAGAATAGCCATCATAGTCAACAAAAGAGTCCAAAATGCAGTACTTGGATGCAATCTCAAAAATGACAGAATGATTTCTGTTCATTTCCAAGGCAAATCATTCAATATTACTGTAATCCAAGTCTATGCCCTAACCAGTAATGCTGAAGAAGCTGAAATTGAATGGATCTATGAAGACCTACAAGACCTTTTAGAACTAACACCCCGAAAAGAATGTCCTTTTCATTATAGGGGACTGAAATGCTAAAGTAGGAAGTCAAGAAACACCTGGAGTAACAGGCAAATTTGGCTTTGGAGTACAGATGAAGTAGGGCAAAGACTAATAGAGTTTTGAGAAGAGAACGTACCAGTCATAGCAAACACCCTCTTCCAACAACACAAGAGAAGATTCTACACATGGACATCACCAGATGGCCAACGCCAAAATCAGATTGATTATATTCTTTGCAGCCAAGATAGAGAAACTATACAGTCAGCAAAAACAAGACCGGGAGCTGACTGTGACTCAGATCATAAATTCCTTATTGCTAAATTCAGACTTAAATTAAAGAAAGTAGGGAAAACCACTAGACAATTCAGGTATGACCTAAATCAAATACCGTACAATTATATAGTGAAACTGAGAAATAGGTTTAAGGGTCTAGATCGGATAGACAGAGTACCTAATGAACTATGGATGGAGATTGGTAACATTGTACAGGAGACAAGGATCAAGACCGTCCCCAAGAAAAAGAAATGCAAAAAAGCAAAATGGCTGTCTGAGGAGGCCTTACAAATATTTAGCTGAGAAAAGAAGAGAAGTGAAAAGCAAAGGAGAAAAGGAAAGATATAAGCGTCTGAATGCAGAGTTCCAGAGAATAGCAAGAAGAGATAAGAAAGCCTTCCTCAGCAATCAATGCAAAGAAATAGAGGAAAACAATAGAATGGGAAAGACTAGAGATCTCTTCAAGAGAATTAGAGATACCAAGGGGACATTTCATGCAAAGATGGGCTCGATAAAGGACAGAAATGGCCTGGACCTAACAGAAGCAGAAGATATTAAGAAGAGGTGGCAAGAATACATAGAAGAACTGTACAAAAAAGATATTCACACCTGGGTAATCATGACAGTGTGATCACTCACCTAGAGCCAGACATCCTGGAATGGGAAGTCAAGTGGGCCTTAGGAAACATCACTACGGACAAAGCTAGTGGAGGTGATGGAATTCCAGTGGAGCTATTTCAAATCCTAAAAGATGATACTGTGGAAACGTTGCACTCTATATGCCAACAAATTTGAAAAACTCAGCAGTGGCCACAGAACTGGAAAAGGTCAGTTTTCATTCCAATCCCAAAGAAAGGCAATGCCAAGGAATGTTCAAACTACTGCACAATTACACTCATCTCACATACTAGTAAAGTAATGCTCAAAATTCTCCAAGCTAGGCTTTAACAATATGTGAACCATGAACTTCCAGATGTCCAAGCTGGTTTTAGAAAAGGCGGAGGAATCAGAGATTAAATTGTCAACATCCACTGGATCATTGAAAAAGAAAGAGAGTTCCATATAAATGTCTCCTTCTTCTTGGTTGATTACACCAAAACCTTTGACTGTGTGAATCACAACAAATGGAAAATTCTGAAAGAGATGAGAATACCAGACCACCTGACCTGCCTTTTGAGAAATCTGTATGCAGGTCAGGAAGCAACAGTTTGGAACAAAAAACTGGTTCCAAATAGGAAAAGGAGTACGTCAAGGCTGTATACTGTCACCCTGCTTATTTAACTTATATGCAGAATGCATCAAGAGAAGCACTGGGCTGGAAAAAGCACAAGCTTGAATCAAGATTGCCAGGAGAAATATCAATAACCTCAAATATGCAGATGACACCACCCTATGGCAAAAAGTGAAGAAGAACTAAAAAGCCTGCACCCCACTGGTTTTTCCAGTGGTTATGTGTGGATGTGAGTTGGACTATAAAGAAGGCTGAGTGCTGAAGAACTGATGCTTTTGAACTGTGGTGTTGGAGCAGATTATTGAGAGTCCCTTCGACTGCAAGGAGATCCAACCAGTCCATACTAAAGGAGATCAGTCCTGGGTATTCATTGAAAGGACTGATGCTGAAGCTGAAACTCCAATACTTTGGCCACCTGATGTGAAGAGCTGACTCATTTGAAAACTCCTTGATGCTGGGAAAGATTGAAGGCAGGAGGAGAAGGGGATGACCAAGGATGAGATGGTTGGATCGCATTACTGACTAAATGGACATGAGTTTGAGTAAACTCTGAGAGTTTGTGATGGACAGGGAGGCCTGGCATGCTGCAGTCCATGGGGTCATGCATGTGTGCACACGTGCATGCATGTGCACACACACACATCAGTCAAACCAACAGAGAGGGCCCACCATCAACAAAGAATATAAAGGTGTGGAGAAACTCTATTATATGGACCCAATTGCATGGCCAATTGGGTTGATATGTCTGGGGCATCAGGAGAAGATTACCAGAGAGGTGAATTGAGGCCCCAGGATGAGTGATGTCATGCAGCCACTCATGTTGGTCCCAACAAACTTTTTTTGTAAAGGACAGGATAAAACATTTTGTAGACCGTTGTAGACCACATATAGACTCTGTTCCATTTTCTTCTTTTTCTCTTTCCCTTTTCAAGCCCTTTAATTTAAAAGTATAAGAACTATTCTTAGCCCAAGAGTTGTGCAAAAAACAGCCAGCCAAATTTGGCCTGCATTCTGCAGTTTGCTATACTAAGTCCCTCCCTTGGGTGTATAAAGAATTTCCTCCAACCAGAGCCACTATGCCAGGGCGACCAGAGAGACTTAGAACACACTGATAAAAAGAGGTACTAATTCGTCCTCGGGGATTCTTCTCAGAGGCATCTAAGTTGTGTTTGGAAGAATAACTAACAGTTCACAAGGAGAAAAGCAAGCTGCAGGGGGGCAATGTTCCTACTGAGTCGGACTCTGCCATTTGGAGATCATAAGCTATGGGGTAAGGCTTTGTTGGAGCTGAGTTTCTTCATCTTTAGGGTGGGTCTTTAAATACCTACCCTTCTGATCTGGAAAGAGACGCAGTGCAGGTGAAATAGTACCATCACCACCACCAATAAAAAGTCCTCTAAACCTTGCTTAAAAGAGCTTAAAGTGCCTGAAAAATGTGGTTATTATCTCAGACCCTGCATCTTGCCTGAGCCAAGATGACTCATGCCACTCATGTGTGCACAGTAATTGCTGAGATTATTGGGTTTATGCTGGAGTGTTTGGAGCCAACCGCTCATCTCTAAGAGAGAACAGAATGAGTCAGGAACAGACTCTGGCATCTTCTTGTTGTTTTTTATGTGAGCCATTTACATACTGATCTGAGGCTAAATTTGTTACAGCTCCTTGCTTCTTAAAAGTGCAAGTCATCAGGGGTGGGAGGAAGGAAATGGGAGGAAGGTGGTCAAAAGCTTCCAGTTATAAGTAAGTAAGTACTAGGGATGCAGGACACACGATGATTGTAGCTACATTATTGTGTGTGACATACATGCAGGCTGCTAAGAGACTGATTCTGACTTCTCATCACAAGGAAAGTAATTGTTCCTTTTTTGGCTTTCTCTTTTTATCATACCTATACAAGATGATGGATGTTAGCTAAACTTTTTATGGGAATCATTTCACAATAGTTTATGCAGTTTAGTTCATTATGCTGTAAACCTTAAATTTATAGTGAGGTGAGGTGAGGTGAAGTCGCTCAGTCGTGTCTGACTCTTTGCGACCCCATGGACTATAACCTATTAGGCTTCTCCATCCATGAGATTCTCCAGGCAAGAATACTGGAGTGGATTGCCATTTCCTTTTCCAGGGAATCTTTCCAACCCAGGTATTGAACCTAGGTCTCCCACATTGGAGGCAGATGCTTTAACCTCTGAGCCACCAGGTAATGTATGTCAATTATATCTGAATAAAACTAGAAAACAAAGTACAAATCAGAAGACTTTTTGGTGTTTTCTGAGGGGCAGTATCAGGATCTCCCCAACTATTAACTTTTTCTATCATTCCACAATGCCTGATGTTCCAACAGAATGGATCCAAATACTTCTTTAGAAAGGAAATAGCATTTTGGACAACCGGGGGTGAGTCAGACATCATGTGTGCTAAGTCACCTTAGTTGTGTCCGAGTCTTTGTGACCCCATGGACTGTAGCCCACCAGGCTTCTCTGTCCATGGGATTCTCCAGACAAGAATACTGGAATGGGTTGCTGTTTCCTACTCTAGGGAGGACACCTTAAGCTAGGTATTAGCCAGAGAAATTATTTTCATGCACCAGATCCCAAGAAATGCTTTGGTAGAGACATGGGACTCTAAGAAGATGACTTGGGTCCGAATTCTTTGTGCTAATTATTTAGCCTTTCTGTTTCTCTGCTTGCTTATCCAGGACATGAGATGCTGCTGCTACCTAGTAGCTGCCATTAAGATGGAGTCCACAAGCATATGTTGGGAACACAGAGCAGTGCCTGACAGACAGTGGTAGACGTTAGCTGTTATTATTTCTAGTTAAGGTCAAGTTGAAACAGAGGGCTAGTTTTGTAACTGGAGCTAGGAGTGTGGAGAGGGGAAAACTGCTGTTTTTCAGTTGCTAAGTTGTGTCTGACTCTTTATGACCCCATGGATTGCAGCACACCAGGCTCCTCTGTCCTCCACTATCTCCTGGAGTTTGCTCAGATTCATGTCCATTGAACTGGTGATGCCATCCCACCATTTCATCCTCTGCTGCTCCTTTCTCCTTTTGCCTTCAATCTTTTCCAGCATCCAGGTCTTTTCCAATGAATTGGCTCTTTGCATCAGGTGGTTGAAGTATTGTAGTTTCAACATCAGCATCAGTCCTTCCAATGAATATTCAGGGTTGATTTCCTTTAGGATTGACTGGTTTGATCTCCTTGCAGTCCAAGGGACTCTTAAGAGTCTTCTCCAGCACCACAATTCAAAAGCTACAATTAAAAAAAATCAGTTCTTTGGTTCTCAGCCTTCTTTATGGGGAAACCTGCCATGCGTGCATGCTCAGTTGTGTCTGACTCTGTGACCTTCTGGACTCTAGCCTGCCAGGCTCCTCTTTCCATAGGGTTCTCCAGGCTTACTGGAGTGGGTAGCAATTTCTCCTCCAGGAAAAAGCTGAGATAAGACTAAATATAAGCATCATCTAAGTTATTATTTTTTTTTCCCACATACTGGACCTCTGAGTGCTGTGTCTGGGCATGGTGTCTTGCTCAGTGAGCGAATAGTTTAGTCTTGATTGAAAGCTCCCCCATCACCGCTTGGATGGATGTATAACACAGGCTTCACCACAGTGAGACATAGAGTGATCACTCTTCAGTTTCCTTCCTGCTGCATCTGTGTATTTGACCATCTTTATTTATGCATTCAAAATATTCTTTAAATGTATAAATATCTGTATTCCATATTTACAGGCTTTGCCTGTAAATTACAAGTATATTTATAGGTGACTGCTATATTTACAGGTGACTCAGATGGTAAACAATCTGCCTACAATGCAAGAGACCTGGATTTGATCCCTGGGTTGGGAAGATCCCCTGGAGAAGGGAATGGCAACCCCCTCTAGTATTCTTGCCTGGAAAATTCCATAGACAGAGGAGCCTGTGAGCTATAGTCCATTGGGTCGCAAAGAGTCAGACAAGGCTGAGAAACTAACACACACATATCATCAGCATCAGTCCTTCCAATGAATATTCAGGGTTGATTTCCTTTAGGATTGACTGGTTTGATCTCCTTGCAGTCCAAGGGACTCTTAAGAGTCTTCTCCAGCACCACAATTCAAAAGCTACAATTAAAAAAAATCAGTTCTTTGGTTCTCAGCCTTCTTTATGGGGAAACCTGCCATGCGTGCATGCTCAGTTGTGTCTGACTCTGTGACCTTCTGGACTCTAGCCTGCCAGGCTCCTCTTTCCATAGGGTTCTCCAGGCTTACTGGAGTGGGTCGCAATTTCTCCTCCAGGAAAAAGCTGAGATAAGACTAAATATAAGCATCATCTAAGTTATTATTTTTTTTTCCCACATACTGGACCTCTGAGTGCTGTGTCTGGGCATGGTGTCTTGCTCAGTGAGCGAATAGTTTAGTCTTGATTGAAAGCTCCCCCATCACCGCTTGGATGGATGTATAACACAGGCTTCACCACAGTGAGACATAGAGTGATCACTCTTCAGTTTCCTTCCTGCTGCATCTGTGTATTTGACCATCTTTATTTATGCATTCAAAATATTCTTTAAATGTATAAATATCTGTATTCCATATTTACAGGCTTTGCCTGTAAATTACAAGTATATTTATAGGTGACTGCTATATTTACAGGTGACTCAGATGGTAAACAATCTGCCTACAATGCAAGAGACCTGGATTTGATCCCTGGGTTGGGAAGATCCCCTGGAGAAGGGAATGGCAACCCCCTCTAGTATTCTTGCCTGGAAAATTCCATAGACAGAGGAGCCTGTGAGCTATAGTCCATTGGGTCGCAAAGAGTCAGACAAGGCTGAGAAACTAACACACACATATATTCCATATTTAATTCCTGGGGAAAATTAGTTGTCTGTATATGTAGGCAGATGTATTTACACATTTTATGTTCAAAACTAAGTTATTTGAGTCATCAAGATTAGATGCCAAGCACTATGTACAAGGTTGGGCAAATTCTAGAAATACATATTCTGTTACTGGTCAATCCAGTTCATTCTCCCTCAATTCTCAAGAAAACTAAAATCTCAATCAAAATGCTACAAGCCATTTAAATTCCTCAAAAATCTCAGAAAGTGGAAATGTTACCCATTGGAGCATAAGAAGAACCAATTTAAGGTGAGAATCTGAGAAATAAAATGCTTTACTTTTATTGACAGTGAGTCAATATGATATTAAAACCAAAAAAAGAAATTCAGTGAAAGAGGCAGTCCATGCCATCTTTAAAAATTCAGTAGGGAGAAAAAAATCAGATTAACTGGTGATTTTCCTTGTCAATTTGTTCAGAAAGCTTAATTTGGCAGAGTCAGCCTCAAATTGGTTTCTAGGGTATATCTTAATTGTATCACTTTTCAGAAAAATGTTTCTGTCAATCAGAAAGTGTTTTAAGAACTAACTTGTTTGCAAAGCTGAGCCCAGGCTGTTCATGTAGGAGGACAGCAGGTACCCGAGTCCTGTATCAGAGAAGAGAGAACATTCCATGTAGGGATGGGAGGCTGGGATGTACAGGGAGTGCCTTTGGCCTTAAGTGCATGTTGACATTTTCTTTTGGGGGAAATCTTACTATAGTTAAAAGAGTAAAAACTCATGAATTCTGGTCTTGGGCCTCCTAGTTTCTTTCTTTTGAAGGTATGTGACCTGGGGTAAGATCCATCTTTTCCTTGTGTCTTGGTTTCCTTAACTAGAAAATCTTAAGAGCTGAAGGGTATACCATCAGAGATCTTTTTTGTTGTTTAGCTCTCAGCCTATGTGAGTATGTGGGAGAACCAGGTTCAATCCCTGGGTCAGGAAGATCCCCTGGAGAAGGTACTGGCTGGCTACCCATTCCAATGTTGTTACCTGGAGGATTCCATGGGCAGATGAGCCTGGCGGGCTTCAGTCCATGGGCTTGCAAAGAGTCAGACACGACTGAGTGATTTTCACTTTCACTTCAGTATATGAGTTTACAAATTTTCCCTCTAAATCCATTTCTGAGATATTAAGGGGTTTCAAAAGATATTGAGGGATATTTACAAAGTCAGAGATATTTGGTATTTTCATGAGCAGAACCGATTGCAATTCAGGGCTACCTAAGGTGCTGCCCAGAACATCTAGCCCTTGGCAAGGGGCCAGCCAGTGGGGCTCAGGGCAGGAGCACAGGGTGGATAAACATTTCTCCCATCAGCTCTCCTCTAACTGTGGTGGAGCTGTCATGAGCTGACTCTGTTGATGTTTATGCTGAGCAAGATCCACATGACCCCCGTGAATGTGTGCCACATACGCAGAGACAGTGAGAACAGGGAGCTTTTTTGGTGAGGGGAGGAGGGCAGAAAAAGGCTGTAGAGATTTCTGTCTGCGGGAAATAGAAAAGCATAGATTTCAGGCTGTTTCTGCCATAAATCCTTATTCAGTGCCCTGTTTATAATAGATACTCTGGATTTAATGCTGAACAGCACAGATAGGCTTCCTGCCTTCATGGAACTTATTGCTCAGTGGAGGAAAAGAATGAGTAAACCACAATCCTATTACATATCATGCTAGGGAAACTGGAGGGTCCTGGGTGCCCATTGGTGGGACACCTGATTCAGGTGTAGGAAGCTTGGGAGTTTTTCTGAAGAGATGTTTAAGCAGAAAATGGGAAAATACACAGATGGAGAAAGCAGAAGGAAGTGTTGAAGGTGGAAGGACCAGTGTGTACAAAGGCCTGGAGGTGAGAGACAGCAGGGTGTGTTCAAGATAGACTTTCGGCAAGTCACACAGACCTCCCATTCTCTACCTCCGTCTCTCATTTACCACCTCTCTAGTGTCGTCAGTCCAAGGTCTCCCGGAGGAATTTGGAGTCTTCCTTGAACCAGAGAGTAAAGTTACGCCCCCCTCAGAGACTTTTTGAAATTTGTTCCGTCACTACCCTAGTCTAAACACAAAATCTTGGTAGAAGGACCGACGTCTCACCTCTCCCCTAACGTCCCCCGTTCTTAACTCTACCTCTTTCTATCCTCTCTCCCGGTCTCCTGAGAACTTTAGGTCCACCCCTCTTTTGTCAAGAAACCTATTACTACCCTCGTCATCCTAATCTCTCTTGACTACCCAAGTTCTTTACGAAATCTCCACCTGAACTGTCCTGAGTCACCTACTCTACTACCCCTGTGTGTGTAAATCAGGTGTTATCCAACATAGTATCGAAAGTGGTACAGTACGATCATAAAACTCTGGGACGACGACGATTCAGCGAAGTCAGTACAGACTGAGATACACTGGGGTGTCTGTCGTCGGGTGGTCCGAGGGGACAGGGACCCTAAGAGGTCCGTTTTTGTGACCTCACCCAACGGTAAAGGAAGAGGTCACACACTTTCACTTTTCACTTCACTTCAGCGTATCATCACAGACTGAGAATCGTTGGGGTATCTGACGTCGGGTGGTCCTAGGAGGTAGGTACCCTAAAAAGGTCCGTTCTCATGACCTCACCCCACGGTAACGGAAGAGGTAGACTCTGGGAAGTCAAGTCAAGTTAAGTCAAGGAGTCAGTACAGGCTGAGAAACGTTGGGGTACTTAGCGTCGTGCGGTCAGGAGGGACAGGTAGTGATTGAGGGTCTCAAGTGAGTCTGAGTGCAGGTAGCTCAGGTACTACGGTAGGTCGGTAGAGTAGGAGCCAGCAGGGGAAGAGGACGGGGGTTAGGGAGGGTCGTAGTTTCAGAAAGGGTTACTCAGTTGAGAAGCGTACTCCACCGTTTTCATGACCTCAAAGTCGAAATCGTAGTAAGGAAGGTTTCTTTAGGGTCCCGACTAGAGGAAGTCTTACCTGACCAACCTAGAGGAACGTCAGGTTGGGACTCTCAAGAATCTTCTCTAACACCACAATTCAAAAGCATCAATTCTTTGGTGCTTGAGACCCTGGTACATTGCAATTTCTGAACTATGATGGCTGGTGTATAGAACTTTAGGAATTGTTTGTCTGGACACAGAGGTAAATTATCATCTCTTTCTATGAGAATTGTCTTCTGTTTTATCCTATGATTCATAGAGATTGGTTTCTGAGCTTCAGTTTTTATCCTGTGTGACCCTAGGTCTCCTTGTCTTGGTCAACTGGATGAAGGGTAGAAAATTAATTTAACAGAAAGATTTGGCCCTTTCTTCTAGGAATTTAAAATTGAGAGTGCTCATGTAACTGGAACTTTACCATGTAAACTTGGGAGCTGCAAGGTGGACTTATTTTCTACCTCTGTAGAGGTAGAAATAAGATACCTCTTATTTTCTATCTCTACGGAGATCGGGAAGCAAAGAAAAAACAAAAAGAGCAGAAGGCTGTGTAAAGATGAGCATAAGTAAGAGATGGAAAGAGAGTCTTATTTATTATGGACTATTGCAATGTTGTGTTAATTTCTGCTTACAGTAAAGTGATTCTGTTTATATATATATACTTTTTAGTCTTCTTTTCCATGATGGTTTATCATAGCATGCTGAATATATCAACATTTCTATGTGCTATACAGTAGGGCCTTGCTGTTTATCATTCTATATATAATAACTTACATCTGTTACATCCAACTTCCCACTCCATCCCTCCCTCACCCCACTCCCCCTTGGTCATCACAAGTCTCTGGAAAGAGAGCCCTAACACCCTTCCCTTCTCTCCCTGCAGTTTCTTCTTCTAATCTGGCTACATATCTGTTACGGGTTTCCATGAGATTCTCTTGTATCCTTCTTAGAAATTCTCACTTTTCCTTTTTTTCCTGGCTAGCTTGAGTTGGTTTCTGTAACTTACAACCAGATAGCCTAAGTAAAACACCTAACACCCTAGACACCTGGCAATACATAAGTCTTACCAGAGCCTTCTTGCCTATACCACCCTTGCATAGAGTTCTCTTTTCATGCTTGGCTTGGGCTATCATTTTCTATAGAAGCTGTCTAGAGGTGATGTCCAATTAGCTCAATGGTGGCTCTGGACATCTATATTTTGGCTATAACTCATAGAATAGTTCTCTTCCTTGATATAGATCAGGAAAAAAAGAAAACTTAGATTTGGCATTGTGCCAAGTATAGCAGCTTAGCTCTGATGGATCCAGTCCTTCTAAGAAACATATGATTAGAATCATGAACACTGATAACATTTTATAACCTGCTGAGGGCAATGTTTTCCCACAAATAATGCTCATAAATATCTTAAATTTTTAAAAATCTAGCTCTGCACCCAAGATGTTTTGGCACAAATTACAGAGCATTTTGGGACTTTTATCACATGCTGCTTTCTGAATTTAGTAACTGGGTGAATACGTTATGTACCAAATTCTTGCTTGTTTAAAGAAATAAAGAACTATGTTTTCAAATTAAAGTCATTTTAAGGTTTTGCAGCTGTTAAATAGAAAAAAAAATAAACCCACAACCTAGCCATATTTGAGCTGAGTCTACAGAGCAAAAGAAAGTCAAGGAGTTGAGGCATTGGCTGATCAAATCATGGGGACTTAGAAGGGTATCTACTGCTTAGTGGTTAAGAGACCTGGTGTTGGAGTTAAGACCCCATGCCTGTGTTGCAACTGGGCCTTGCCTTTTGCCAACTAGTCCATTTTTTTCTTTTACCTTTTGCTACTCCAGACTTCTTTATTATAAAATGTATTGCAATTGTCCCTGTCTCAGATGGTTTTGTGAAGATTAAGCAAAATGGTGCTCATGAAGTTCTTTGCCTGGTGATGCAGCCTAATGCTCAGTTGTGTCCGAGTCTGTGTAACCCTGTGGACTGCAGCCCACCAGGCTCCTCTGTCCGTGGGATTTCTCAGGCAAGAATACTAGAGTGGGTTTCCATTTCCTTCTCCAGGGGATCTTCCCGACCCAGGGATTGAACCTGGGTCTCCTGCACTGCAGGTGGATTCTTTACCACCTGAGCCCCCAGGGAAGCCCTGACCTGGTGATGGGGCATGGTAAAAACCCATTGCATGTCAAGTAACTAGGATTTGGTGCCGGATGAAGTGAATTGGAAAAGGGGGCTACACAGCAGGATGGCCTGCTATTAATGAAACAATCCTCCAAAACAGAACATGGCAAACTATATCCTGAGAGCCAAGTCTAGCTGGCAGTCTGTTTTTATCTGGTTTCAAGTTTTAAAGGTAACATTGTTTGATGAACTTCACCTGAGTTTTGTGGGCCTGGAAAAGAGCAACTGTTAAACCTTCTCTTCATCTTTTGTTTTCCGAGGCTAAGTGTATAGGACCACCTCACCCTGGCGTATTCTAAGATAAAAATTGTCTCCAATCTCCTTTAAGACTTCCCTAAAACTCATGGATGGCTCCCCTTGTGTAGCTCAGGTCCTCTTCCCTTTCTTTGAGACGTTCCTTGTTAATGAATTTTGACCCCATTCCAATAACCTGAATAAAGCCAGCACCTGAGTTGTCTGCTGCATTTTGTCTTTACTCTAATGTTATTAAAAACTAAGACCCAAACCCCAAATATACATGCAACAGGGACTGTTACCCTCAACATAAGAAATATTTAATCTGGCTTTACAGAAAAGTTTGTCAACTCCAATGTCTGGGATAAAAAGGGTCCTGGCCCAAAACTCTCCATCAGTCATAGACATTCTTTTGTAAACCTGTTGAACTTGTTAAGTGATTCCTACTATAACTCATCTATACCATAAGAATGATCCAGTCAGAGCATTCAAATGGGAGAAGGAAATGAGCAATTTGGAAATGATGAAAACTGATCAAAGGTACTCATGCTGCATGTTTTCTTGATATTATCTCCTTTAATTCTTAACTGTTTTGAGACAACTGTTCTAAGAAACAGTCAGTTCAGTCACTCAGTCGTGTCCGACTCTTTGCGACCCCATGAATTGCAGCACGCCAGACCTCCCTGTCCATCACCAACTCCTGGAGTTCACTCAAACTCATGTCAGGAGAAGCTTTGCAAACTGAGTAAAGATACCCTTTTGTAAGGGACATTTATGTTTATAAAGGAAACTTCCATTTGTAAGAGTAACAGAAAAAGAAGTGTGGAGGAAAAGAAAGATGACTCTAAATATTTAGAAACTTCTATCAATAAAGAAGGCACTGACTTAAATCTGCATAATGAACCTTCTTCTTGCTTATTTTGATTTCCTGGTAATCTCTTCCCTCCCACCCACACTTTTCATTCTTCTGTCATTAGCTGAAGATGATGTTGAAGTTGGAGCTCTAAACCACCTTTTTGAATGACCAGTTTTGCCTCTGGGTATCTCTCATGTATCCGTGAGGTATATAAGTTAATAAGCTCAACTTCCATTTGGTTTTCTCTTGTTAATCTCTTTTATGACAGCAGTCTCAGCTGAGAACTCAGAATGGAAGAGAGAATTATTTTTCCTCCCCCACACAATCTTGCAGAGTAAATATTTATCATCCCAGCCTTACAGGTTAGGTGATTGAATGTGAAGTCATGTAGCCAAGGTCACAGAGCAAATAATTGGAATGTGAGTCTCAAGCTCTCTGATTATAGGATCCACGTTTCTTCTACTAAAATCCTATTAGGTTCAAGAATTTGAAGTTCTGTTATAGAATGCTGAGTAAACTAGGGTACTCTAAAGAAGACAGAGGACAAGATGGTTGGATGGCATCATCAACTCAATGGACATGAATTTGAGCAAATTCCAGGAGATAGTGAAGGGCAGGGAAGCCTGGTGTGCTGCGGTTCATGGAGTTGCAGAGTTGAACACAACTAAGTGACTGAACAACAATAACAACGTCCAGAAGAATGGAGCTAGGCAGATTCTGGTTCAGTGAACAGAAAAACTAGGGCTTTTAGCAAGAGGGACCAAGTCTGTGAAGTTTTCCATCTGGCACTCTGTATGTCGAAAGATATATTTTTGAAAAATTTAAAGAAGTCTTTAATTCTTGCTACAGAATACTTTGATGTATACAGTATAGACTTTTGCAGGATTTTGATCAGTGATTATCAGTGGTGATTAGGATGGAAGGACAGATCACCTTAAAGTGGGAAGATATCAGAATTCTCATTCTAAATGTTCTTATAGGTCTTGACAACTTTGAAGCTCACTCTTACTTTTGGGAGTGTGTCCTTAGGTTTGAGGATATTTGGATACATCTGCTACAAATTATAGCTTAAAAATATCTAAACTGTGAGAGTATTTTGCACCCTAATCAAGAGAATTAATGGTCTCATTTTGTTCCACTTGAACATATTGGATATTTTTTCTTCAACATTACATTCTCCTTTCAAATATCTGCATACCCTGAAGCCGTTTTTGAAGTGGAAATAGTTTTTCTACCTGCTTAGCTGTTGCAAGTGAAAAATTTCTTTGCATTTAATATTGCCATTTCCTGCCCCCAGAAGCATCCTAGTGTTGGTTTCTTTTGAGCATTTAAAAATTCATTAAAATATTGACTTTAGTTTGTTTTTCTTTTTCTATTTTTCTGGCAATAAAAATGATTAACAAAAGCCTAGAGTAGGGTCTTATATAGATGTGTTAATTTGATTTAAATTATTTATATTTCTTGCCATTCCTTGCTGTCCACCTAGGCTGAGACTGGGGGAGTAAATTTCCTGCTTTCACTAATCTTTGAAATGGCAATTAGAGGTCTATCTTTGCAGAAATAGTGTGCTGTTAGACTACTAGTTCTGGAAAACAGAGTAATATCTTTTGTTTATAAAGGCAAAAGTTTAGTTTTGAACCACAAGATTAATGTTTTGGATATTCTGAAAGCTTTGCATGTGCATGAAGGAATTATTTAGGTTTTGAAATTACTCAACTTCTATATATCAGAGGAAGGGCTGTTAATTTTATGTACCTGGTGCCCTTGGCTGAGCTTTGACATTCAAAAGCTATTTTAAAAAATTGGTTTGTTGTCTATGGCTGTAACTTGACTGGATTTTCAAAGAAATTTCCACTTAAATAAAAATGATTAGAGATTAACATTCAACAATGCCTGAAGTTTACAATGGGGACCCACATTTGTCCTTAATTTTAGATTTTTCTTAAAATTTTGGTTTTAGTAAAACCTCCAAGGAAAATATGAATTAAAAACAGAAAAGTTTTCAAGGGAAACCCAGACACACATCTGGAATAGATGATTTAAGGCTCATTAAAGCTTTTTAAAAACATATCATATAAATGGTTTTCATTTCTTCAATTTGTTATTTTGTATCTGGTGTGTGCTAGCCATTAAACTAATTAATATATATTTGTTTTATTTTCTTAATAATTCTTTAAGAACTATTCCTTCTCTTTTAGATTAAAAAAAAAAGTTGAAAATGTTTGAGATTAAAAAAATTGCCTAAGGTCACAAAACTCTTTCTCTAGTAGAGGAGAATTTGACAGCAGTTCTGACCTCAATATTAGAGTTCTTTTGACTACAAGTTATTAATAACAGTCACCAGGGCCAATTAACAAGATGTTTTCAACTAGTGGGCCAGCATGACATTCTATAGAAAACAAAGATGACCAAGGTCCTTTTGGATGCCATTGTGTCAGAGCAGGAGGTGACTTATTTGGAGTCAAGATGTGGATTTACAGTGTTGTCCTTCCCACAAAAATTCAAACTGCTTTTGACCCCTTTACCAATGGGTATTGAGAAGAACACATATACCAGATCAATTTCTTCATCTTGAAGTCCAGAGTCCCTATTGCTCTGCTCAGTAATGTTAAATGAATTGCCCAAGTGAACAAAGTGAAAGTGAAACTCGCTCAGTTGTGTCTGACTCTTTGCAACCCCATGGCCTATACAGTCCATGGAATTCTCCAGACCAGAATACTGGAGTGCATAGCCTTTCCCTTCTCCAGGGGATCTTCCCACCCCAGGTCTCCTGCATTGCAGGTGGATTCTTTATCAGCTGAGCTACAAGAGACTTGCCCAAGGACGCACAGTAAATAGTGGGCAAGAATGGGATAGACCTTGGTCTATCTCGCTTCAAATTCTGTGCCCTGCCTAGCACATTACATAGCCTTTCTTTGTGGCTCCTACCAGGTCATTCTACATGGTAGACATTTTATATGGGAGATACCTCAATCTAGTGGCTGATCAAAATGAAAAGAAGCTAGATACTTGATTAGTTAAATTTTTTCAATAACTTTGTGATTGATTCAGTTAAAGATTTTATGAAAACCTGGGAAGGTTTATGGTTATTGTGAAATAATCAAATGGTGTCTATTATACTTTTGGGGTTCATTAGTCTATATTGGATAATTGAATTTCTATATTATAGAATGTAAGGTATTAGCTAGTTAGGTTGAGAGTCAGCTTGGACTCAACTTTGCTTCAAATACTATAACATTCTCAGGAGTAAGAATCATGATATTTTGAGCCACAAACTTCATGTAGCACCTACTTCATATTGTACAATGATTTTAACTTCTAGTCATTCTTGCTTCACTTGTTCAAGGTGGGTAACACAGAGTTTATCTGGAGTTTAAGACTGAGATTGGCACAATAAATTTGTTCCTATGATCAGCTGATTTTTTTTTTTTTTGGTTCAGACATTAAAAGAGACATAGTCCATTCAAGCTACATACTACAATGGATTATGTGTGAATAAATTAAAGGGTCTAGATCTTTAATACTAATACCACTTTGTAGCAGCAGTGGTTCTGTAAATGGATATCTTACCTATTAAATAAAATGGAGTTGAAAAATAAAATACACTGCTACCCAAATAACAACTTGTGTTACAAATAATCAGTTTGGATGGAGCTACAAGATTTTTCTGGCACAATAGTAAATTACACTTCAGCAAATTTATCAAACTGATGAAAATCCCAATCCTATGTATTTTGTCTGAATGATGTAGAAATATTGACAACAAGATGTTTTCTTTTATCCACATTCGCGTGAACAGAAGAATAATTTCACAGACAAATAGTTTCTAGTGTTTTTCTGAGAAAATGTGGTTATAGCAGTTAGAAATGCCATTAGTAGCTTAAAACAATAGCATTTACTTTTTTTTTCATAATTGGCATTCCAGAAGTTGGTGGCTACTGTGTAAGATCACCCTATCAACTATGCCAGGGGTTCCCAAACGTTTTGGCACCAGGGACAGGTTTTGTGGAAGACAATTTTTCCACATAGGTAGGGGTGTGGGGGAGGATGGTTTCAGGATGATTCAAGTGCATTACATTTATTGTGTACTTTATTATTATATCAGCTCCACCTTAGATCATCAGGCATTAGATTGTAGAGGTTGGAGCCCCTGAACCATGCCATCAAGGATAGAAGGAATTTCTATCTTCCAGTGTTGTTATTCTTAAAAGATTAGCTCTCATTGTCCTGCTTTTTGCCTCCTGGTTGCAAGGTGGGTGCAACAGTTCCAGCGATCAGAAAAAAAGGGAGAGGAATCAGGATATCTATGATCCTTTATCAGTCCACTTTCACATTTATCTCCTAGACTAGTATTGCATCCTATGTCCATGTCTAATTGCAAAGAGGCTGGGCAAGTGAGGAACAGTATTGGTATTGTTGGTGTGGCCAAGCATGGCTAATCTTCAGGGGCTAGGCCGTTGCTGCCTCCAAGCAAAATTAGAGCATGTCCAGAAAAAAGAAGACTATGGATGTTGGTTCCACTTCAGAGTTTTATGAATGTTGTGGTCAGCTCTTCTTTCTACTTTTCTCAGAAGTCTGTTCATAGGTGCCAGCTTAATGATGACTATTCTCAACGGATGCATATGCTTAAGGGTGGATGGCAGGGATTCAGATGTGGAAAAGATCAGTGAGAACAGGAATGCTCACAGAATATCTCATGAAAGAATGGAATTAAAGGGCCAGGTGGCACAGTGGTAAAGAATCTGCCTGCCAGTGCAGGAGAGGCAAGAAACATGGGTTCAATGCTTGCGTCAGGAAGATCTTCTGGAGTAGGAAATGACAACCTACTCCAGTATTCTTGCCTGAAGAATCCCACCAGACAAAGGAACCTGGTGGGCTACAGCCCATGTGATCACAAAGTGTCAAACATGACTGAAGATACTTAGAACTGTGTACCAGGAGGAAGAGGATTCAGATAAGTGATATGGAAAGAAACAGCATCCTAAACCGGGATGGAGTCAGTAAAGGCAGGGAGGTTGGCTAAGCACTGTCTCATGAGAGAGAAGGGAATTGAGACTATGAATCGAGACTTTCCTTCTAAGAAGAATTGAGACTGTGTTGAGTGTGCCTTTCTGTTCTGATAGTGTTCTGATGGTTTGGCATCTGGGATCTTGCTGACCTGGAGAGACTATCTCTCCCCGGCCAGCCAATTCCTAGAGATAGTAAATGACTTGCCTTTCGAATGCATGCACAGCAGCCAATCCAGAGACCATATCTTCCCACTACCTCCTTTATTGGGCTAATACACTCGGGGCTGCTGTCCACCTGCCCAAATCACACCAGGGCCAGGTAGGAGACAGCTAGAGGCACGCACACCCTGAAGCCAACTGAAAGTGTTTAAAGTAGCCAGTCCTATGTCTTCTCACCCTGCCTCACTCGTTCCTTCGTGGAAACCACAATAAAGTTCCCCATGTTTTCTCCTCACTCCTTCTGCTTCCTAAACAACCCAGGTGCTCCCCCTGTGTGACTCCCCCATAACACCAAACTATACCTTCTATTTCTAAGGATCTGCACCAACTTCTTTCTTCTTGGCAGTCATTTTCCTGCCTGTTTTCCCATACCTGTTTGAAACACATCCTGGTACATTCTACGACACTGTTCATTTTTTGTTTTCACCTTATTTTTATTTTTAATTTATATTTTATTGAAGTATAGTTGATTTACAATGTTGTGTTGGTTTTAGGTATACAGCACAGTGATTCAGTTATATGTATGTGTGTGTATATTGTGTGTGTGTATATATATATATATATATATTCTTTTTCAGATTCTTTCCCCTTACAGATTATCTCAAAATATTGAATATAGTTCTCTGTGCTATAGAGTAGGTGCTTGTTGGTTATCTGTTTTTTATGTAGTGGTGTACAGGGAAAGTGTTTGTTGCTCAGTCGTGTCTGACTCTCTGCGACACTATGAATGGTAGCCCTCCAGGTTCCTCTGTCCATGAGATTTCCCAGACAAGGATACTGGAGTGGGATGCCATTTCCTTCTCCAGGGGATCTTTCTGATCCAAGGATCAAACTCAGGTCTCCTGCACTGTAGACAGAGTCTTCACCATATGAGCCACCAGGGAAATTCATCATAGTAGTGTACAATACTATCCTTATTCGAAAGCGCATCAGTGAGACTGGGAAGAGTGAGAAAGAAGGTCTCATACTGTGGTCTGAGATTTCCAATTTTGGTGTGGAGAGGTGAATAGGAAGGTCACTGAGGAGGAGAGAGGCTTGAAAAAGTTCTAATCTGACCACCAGGATCAGAGGGCTCTGGGGCTATTTGGTGGAGTTTTCTTTCAGAGATTCAAAACATGACTGTGTTTCCATATGAAAATCCGTTAGCTTTCAAAGTGATCTTCAGTTTGCTATTCATGTCTGAGAAGGATTAGTGAGATTATAAAAAAGATTGAAGCTAATAAGCTGCTGATGAGAAGCAATGAGCTCATTTGTAACCTCATTTCTATAAATGACACAGGTTTTGCAGCTTAAGAAAAAGTGATGTATTGGGAAGGCAAGGAAACTAGTGTTTTCCCTTCAAACGGTATCTCTTCCTCCTTTTATTCTACCATGAAATATTTCTGTTGCCCATATTCATAATCTGTTGTTAAAATTCTAAGAACCCTTCTTTGGAAGTCTGCAGTTTATGAACCCAAATGATTGTTAACATTTTATGGTTGAAATAGCAGGACAAGTCAAAACTAATAAAAGCTTGTGATTACCATCTTTACTAGCATAAATTTTCCTACATAAATAGTCTGCAGTTAAAATGAGAAGAGAGCACGCTATGAGGTAGTGGACCTCTGATAAAGATGGACCTTAGCAGTATTGCCATCTGGAGCTGAATTTCCAGAGACTTACCTTGGGAAATTGCTATGCTTCCAGGCAGGAGTGAGCCAACTGAGAAAAGAAGTTTAGTTACCCTACTGAGCTGATGTTGAAGAATTGTGATAACTGTTAACTCTTCTATTAACTTAAGCGAATAAGACTCAGTTAAATCCAGTTCATACCCCATTGGTAAATCTGAAGTTTCAGAATGCTTGCTGGTAAAATTCAACCTACTGGAACTTCCCCGGAGGTCCAGTGGTTGACTTCGCACTTCCACTGCAGGGCATGGATTTGATCCCTGGCCTGGAACTAAAATCCTGGGGTTGGGAGGGGGGGCAAAAAAAAAAAAAGATCAACCTACTGTGTGTGTGTGTGTGTGTGTGTGTGTTAGTCTGTCAGTCGTGGCCAACTCTTTGCGACCCCATGGACTGCAGCCCACCAGGCTTCTCTGTCCATGAGATTTTCCAGACAAGGAGACTCGAGTGGGTTGCCATTTCTTGAACTACCCCAAATCATCTTCTCTTCCAAATTTGGGTTCCAGAATGTGTGAAAGATAGGAAAAGACCCCCTCCACTCATTTTCTTATGTGTTAATTAAAAACCAGAGCCCCTCATAGACTAGAATACCAAGAGAACTGGTGTCACCATCCAAACAATGAAACAGCGATTTCAATTCATAAAAAAGCTCCATTGAAATGGCCTTCATTATTAGGTGCTCATTCTAAGGGCATTTAAGAGGGAAAAGAACATGTTGTTCAGATGTGGGGGAAAAAAAAAACAAGAAGGCAAATCTTCTTTAGATTAGGTTTGGAGTTTTTTTTTTTTTTTAATTAAATTCATCTTGTAAGTGGGCTTTACACCCAGTTTAAACCAACCATTTTATTCTTCAAAAGTCTGGGCTGTTGTTTTAGCATTTTAAAATATAATCATTTCCCAGGGCACTGTCTCTGATTAGCGGGAGAATTTTAAAATCCTTCTGCCACAGAGAAGTGTGTAGAGGAAACAAACTGAAAAGGCAGCTTGACTCTGCTGCTGCTGCTGCTGCTAAGTCGCTTCAGTTGTGTCCAACTCTGTGCGACCCCATAGACGGCAGCCCACCAGGCTCCCCCATCCCCGGGACTCTCCAGGCAAGAACACTAGAGTGGGTTGTCATTTCCTTCTCCAATGCATGAAAGTGAAAAGTGAAAGTGAAATCGCTCAGTCATGTCTGACTCCTAGTGACCCCATGGACTGCAGCCTACCAGGCTCCTCCATCTATGGAATTTTCTAAGCAAGAATACTGGAGTGGGCAGCTTGACTCTGCCACTGAGCAAATTAAGTAAGCCCGCCTCTCTTCAGGCTTCACTTTTCTCTCTAATGTGCTAAGGTTGGACCACCCGTCCATGCAGTCTTCTCCAGCCCCCGCATCCTGTGATATCCAGTCTCTGTGATTCATGACTGTGTGGCTCAGGCGAGTAATATGATAGGAGGAGAGAGGCAGATGCTGAGGGAGGCAAACTGAGGGCTGTGTGCTTGGGTTAAGGAACTCAGCTGCTGCTCAACTCAAGAATACTAATGCTGCCACAGGCACAGGACCAGTGCTGCAAAATCTGATTTCTTTGAGAGGCTGCCCAGTAGTCAGTCTTTTTTGCCTTCAGACCTATTCCTCCACACCCTACTTCTTTGCTCTGAAATTGGGTGCTGACCCCCATAGGTTGGCGTTCCCATGTCAGCTGACTATGCTTGGCTCTAACAATTGAAGCCTTTGAAGATGGGGGTTGGAGAGAAAGGGAGAGGCCACAGTATTTCTGCCTCTGCCTCTCTGCTTTGCATAATGAAGGCCTCCTATGGCAGAAATACCTCTGCAAGGACCTCAGCTTTTGCAAGACAGGCCTACCTATGGAAATTCTAGCTTTCACTGGGGTGATCCTAGTCATCTCCTCGTCCTGTTTTTTGCACACCCTCTCTTCCTGTCTGCCTCTTCCTCTCCCTCCAGCCTAGATGTGAGACTTTCTCCAGTCCAATATCTCAGGAAAATTCTGGAATACAAAATACAGCACATCCTGAGGCAAGCGTTGACCAATTTTACCTATAATGTGTTAGTAATTGGATAACTCTCCAAGTTTCAGAACACTCATTCTTGTTTCAGCCATGTTTAAACAGATGTGACTGTTTTAACTATATTCCCTCGTGAAGGGATGGTGAGAAGAAACTGGAAGGGAGTTTTACAGCTGTGTTAAGTTCCTTGGGGGGAAAACACAACCTACCCTTTAGGGCCACACAGGGAAGCATGAGGGTTGGTGAAGATACAGGGAGAGAAGGTAGCTCTGGGTAAGCACTTTCTATGGCTTCTGTGGGAAGGAGTGGCAAGGTAGGGTGAGCAGGCTTAGGACTGGCTAATTTGAATGCTTTCAGAGGGCTCTGGGAGAATGGGGGCTGCCCTTGGTTGTCTGGTCCTTGGTCCTGGGGTGATAAGGATAGTTATATAGAGGCCTGGAATATAAGAACCTCATATGGAAGGTGCTTGACTTCATCTGCTGCTCAGGAAGGGGAACTGAGCAGCTTCTAGCCAGGACCTCCAAAGTGGATGAAAACAACACACACACAAACTATTTTACAGAGATCCAAATGGGAACTTCCCCAGGGAGGCCTTCCTGGGTTGCAGGAAGGTGTTACCTTTCCAGGAAGATGGGAGAACTGCCAGTTCTCCATCTTTGCAAAGCTACCTAGCGATGGTGCCAACACTTCTTGCTCAGCAGAAAAAGCAACTAGGGAGAGCCAGTATTTACCCCAGCCAGTGGGCAGGGCCAACGACTGGTCCCTGGCTACACCTGGCTGCTTCTACCACTTCTCCCAGCTTCACAGCGGTAAGCTGTGCTCTAGTCTTGATTGACAGTTTTCCCTAGCCCCTTTCAGTATGAAGCACAAGCACATTTAGGCTAATGATCCTTCTTAGAACATCTCCTTATGGAAGATCTTTGATGTTTCAACACAGAATTGAAAATGTTAGCTTTGAGGTTATAAGAAGGGATCACATAATTTTTCTTCTTCACCCAAATTTGTTCAAAGCACAGAAGCAGCAAACCATAGACTGTGAGCTTCCAAAGGAGCTTAATCCTATTCCCTCTTTGGAAACAGGCTCAAATGAAGAGACTTGGTAAAGTCATGCAGCTAGTTTGGTGACTAAGTCAGAACTGGGATCCAGATCTCTTACTCCTTTGCTAGTGGATGAAAGCTCCGGTGGCCGGGAAGAGCAACCCAAGAGTCGTGGCTGCGCAGGCGCAGGAGGGGCTGGAGGAGCTATCCCAAGTTGAAGA
>SJYC01066096.1:0-32233 GCA_006408675.1 Madoqua kirkii | reverse complement strand
GTTGACTCATTGGAAAAGACTCTGATGCTGGGAGGGATTGGGGGCAGGAGGAGAAGGGGAGGACAGAGGATGAGATGGCTGGATGGCATCACCGACTCGATGGACATGAGTCTGAGTGAACTCTGGGAGCTGGTGATGGACAGGGAGGCCTGACGTGCTATGATTCATGGGGTCGCAGAGAGTCGGACACGACTGAGCGACTGAACTTAACTGAACTGAAAGCTCCTATAAACCAGCTGTCCTGTTTTACAGCATACACATAAAAATCAAACTGGACACATTTCTGGAATTTGCAAATATGAAAGTTGTTAATGTTTAACTTTATTTATTAAAGTTGTACGTGGGGCCTTTCTCTACCCAGTTTCTCAGTGAAGGCAGTGAAAATGGCCTGAACTTGAATCACACAGCAAGTATGTGGAAGTGTGTGTTTTCTGCTCAGAGAAATTATATTTGGCCCAATGTGTGTAGCTGGGTGAACAAAGCTGACTTAGCATGATGGCAATCTTACTTATTTATTAAGGAATTTTTTGGGAAAATTTTCAATGACTGCTCACAGATTGTCTATTTAGTGTGGATGCTACTTAATTTAATCATCACATCATTTCCTTGGGGCCTCCCTGGTAGTTCAGATGGTAAAGAATCCACCTGCAGTGCAGGAGACCCTGGTTTGCTTCCTGGGTTGGGAAGACCAGGAGACCCTGGTTTGCTTCCTGCTTGAGAAGGGATAGGCTACCCACTCCAGTATTCTTGGGTTTCCCTGGTGGCTCAGCTGGTAAAGAATCCCCCTACAATTTGGGAGACCTGGGCTCGATCCCTGGGTTGGGAAGAGTCCCCTGGAGAAGGGAAAGGCTACCCACTCCAGTATTCTGGCCTGGAGAATGCCATGGACTGTATAGTCCGTGGGGTCACAAAGAGTCAGTCAGGACTGAGCAAATTTCACTCCACTTCACTTCATCCCCCTGAGCAAGGTGGGCTGCTTGGAGAGTCCCTGAAAGAAAAGGTTATCAGAAGGGCATCTCCCCTCAAAGGGGAGTCACATGGTACCTCTGTGAGCAAGACAGGACTGAAAACACATTTGCACAAAATCTGCCCAGATTCTGTTGACAGTTAGCCCAGTTCAGTACCTCAGGACGACTTTGTGATTTTGGAAGAATAGAGAACCAGGTCAGAAACGTGACTGCAATTGCCTTTCCACAAATCACACAACAGTTTGGGACCAGCCTTCCTCTAATTCTTTTCCGTGGCCTTGTCCATGTGTCCACAGCCAACTTCTCATTGTCAAGTTGTTAGCAGTGATTTTTTTGAGTGGCTTTCCTTCTTCCTTCATTCTATCTGTTTCCTCCTGTACCTTGTATTTCATTTTAAGGCAACCAGTTAAAAAGTCCTGATGTTTTCAGTGCTTTAGTCTCAAAGAGCACAAGTTTGATTAATGTCCTTTGAGAGACATAGTTTTATTTCCTCATCTCTAGTGCTTGGTCTTTGCAGCCAAAGAGTGAAATACTAGAAGATCATGACTGACCTTGAGTGGCTGCTCATATTGTAGATATGTTTCAATGTCATTTCATTTAATTTATTTTATATTGGAGTGTAGTTGATTTATAATTTTGTATTAGTTTCAGGTGTACAGCAAAATGATTCAGTTATATGTATATCCCTTCTTCAGATTTTTTTTCTATACAGGTAATTATAGAATATTGAGTAGAATTCCCTTTGCTATACAGTAGGTCCTTGTTGGTTATCTACTTTGCATGTAGTAGTTGTCTATGGGGTCTCATAGAGTTGGACACGACTGAAGTGACTTAGCAGCAGCAGCAGCAGTGTATATATGATTAACAGTGATCTTGAAGTGAGTAATCACCAACAGCATCCTTCATGTTTTATAGATAAAGACAAACTCCTGTTTGAAAACCTCTGGCGGCTTCCCACTGCTCACAGAATGATGCTAAAACTCTTTGGGCTCAATATGCAAAAAGAGCCCCTCTATCATCACCTAATAGTGAGTTCTTAGTCTCTTATAGCTCTTAGGCTTCCGTCAACTTGGACCCATTCATTCAACAACTGTGTTGGCCCCACCATGGACCAGTGCTGTGTTGGGCACCAGGAAGAGAGTGAGGTCAGTTCTCCTTATCGTGCCCACTGTCAGCATTCCCTTCTCCAGATGTTCGCTGGGTTTCCTCACCCTTGTATCTCTGGCCTCCCTGTTCCCTGACTGCAGTAACCCCCACCCGCCATCCTCTCATCACAAAGGGCACTCTAGGTTCTTTCCTCTGAAATGTCCTTGGTTTCCTTGTTCCCATGTGCTTCTGTGATACTTACCCTTTCCAATCCTGTATTCTAGCCAGGTTTCACAACTCATACTATTCAAAGTACTCATGAACAGGGATAGTATCTCATTCATCTTTTAATCTTTGCTGCCTGGCAGCTGTGTGGGAATGAATAGAGTGCGTTAGACTGATGCAGCAGAGAAGGAAATGGCAACCCACTCCAGTATCCTTGCCTAGAGAATTCCGTGGACAGAGGAGCCTGGTGGGCTGCTGTCCATGGGGTCGCACAGAGTCAGACATGACTGAAGAGACAGCATGCATGAAAGTGAAAAGTGAAAGTGAAGTTGTTCAGTCGTGTCCAACTCTTAGCGACCCGATGGACTGCAGCCCATGAGGCTCCTCTGTCCACGGGATTCTCCAGCGGGGTGCCACTGCCACATTTTTTTCCTCATTTATAGTGACTAATGTAACCATCATATCCAAGAACACATCTATTGCCTGTGATGTGAAACTCAGCATAGCCTGAGCGGAAGTCAAGGTGTGGGAATTTTCTCCATGTTCAATGACTCGTTTACTGAGAAACATGGGGTTAATGTACACTTGATTTTTGAGTGTGTTCGTTTGTGAATATTTATTAATATTGTATTTACTTGTTCTGATAAAGAATCTTGGTTATTTCCATTTCCATGTAGTAGTTTAAGCTTTCAGCAGCTGCTTTGAAGAGAGTGAAAAAGATTTTCTTGCAAGAGAATAAAGTGAATATTGTATGGAGGATAATCACTAAAATGTATTGCTCATGTGGCTGTTCAAATAACCTAGTTATTTATGTAAAACTTACTTTTCATTTCAAAAACTGTCGACTGGACCTAATTGCTTTTTGATTATAGTGCTAGCAAAATATATTAATACTAATTACCATGGATTCTATCATTTGAAAAGATGAGGTATTTATTTCTGTTTCATTCTTGAACTAAAAAAGGATATGCCCTTCTGTAGGATTTTTCCTTAAAAGCTGAGAGTTGCATGTTTATTTTCATTTATTAATTCGACTGTGAATTACATGGGACCTTCTTGTATATTTTTTGAGTTTTGGGTTAAAACTAAAAACTTAGAAGCTTAAAACTTTTTAAGTTTTAAGGAGCTTAAAACTAAAGTCATCTTGGTATATCTCTATTTCTATATAGCTATACCATCATACCATCATCTACATATCCTCTCTATTTAGCTCCTTCCTGTAAGTATGTATGTCTGTCCATCCATACATTCATCCATCCAAGTTCTTTATTGAATGAGATGCAGTAAGTTGTGTTTTATGTTAATTTTTGGCTACAGTGTGTACATGGATTGTTTACCTTTTAATTTTGGTTTATAGTTTAGGGTTTTGCTAAAACTCATAAATGAGTTTGTTTACTTACTGTTTCTAATCTTTTGGGAATTATAGAAAATGGAAATGATGCCAAAATACTGGAACAATTTTCTGGGTGAATTTGTTTCTTTCACAAAAGAGAGAAGAGAATGGACTCTGTAAATCAAAGACTAATGCCCTTGAGACCAATATTTGTAGGGACTCTAGAATAAATGATTGAAAAATAGTTACTGAACATTTAGAACAAGAGACAGTAACCATTCAAATTCTCAAAGGTTCATGAACAATACATTTTTAAACATTCTTTTCTAACTGCTTTATTGAACAGGCTTCCTCATCAGACTTTGTTTACCGAGCAATTAATATGCTACTCTACTTTTTCTTCCATTTTTTGAGCTTGGAATACGCTTTTTATAAACTCTTGTCTCTTTAAAGTTTATTCATCTATCAAGGTACAGCTCAATGCTTTAGTGAAGCTTTCTCAAGTCCCCCAGTCAGGGTTACGTATAGCTTCTCAGAATGGGCTTTCCTGGTGGCTTAGACAGTAAAGAATCTGCCTGGCAATGCAGGATACCCAGGTTTGATCTCTGGGTTGGGAAGATCCCCTAGAGAAGTAAATGACTACTCACTCCAGTGTTCTTGCTGGAGAATTCCATGGACAGAGGAGCCTGGCGGGCTACAGTCCATGGGGTTTCAAAGAGTCAAATATGACTGAGCGACTAACACTTTCACTGACTTCTCATAGAATAGACATGTGTATCTCTTTTCCTTTCTTTAATTCTGTTACATATTAGTGTTTACAAATATTTCTTTATTTATTGAAGACAAAACCTTCTCAACTCAGCCCATGACTCTCCACTCGCACAATTGTGAACTTACATTGCGGTTGCTTTCTCCTAGGGCTCCATCATATCTTCATTTTGTTTTAGCTTCTCCTAATCAGATGAAGTTAGCTCTTGCTTACTCTTGTTATTTCATTCTCTTATCTTCAGAGGGATGGTACCATGATAGTAAGCAGGGCCACACAGATAGAGATTGGTCAGAATCTCTGTTTTTAGCATAATATAACTTCCGTCTCTTTGTATCTTGCCTCTGGGCCATAATCTGTTCCAGATTTGCACCAAGAGCACATGTCTCCCACTTTCTCTGTATGGCTGGGAAGCTTGCAGTATGCTGTATTCTTCAGTTACTTTGTCTTGATGTTATTTAACAGTGGTACATCCCATGGTTTAGATATGCCTTTTTTTATGTTCAGGCTATTCTTCACTCCTTGAAAAAACCTGTTCCACTCAATCCAAATTGAGAATATCATCCATTCACTTATGCATTCAATGAATATTCATTGAGTCCTAGTACGTGCTAGGCACACGGATACAAGCATAAATGACTGTCTTTTCTGTTCTTCAAAGCACTCTGACCTCTTAGCAAGATAGATGCTCAAAAGGAGCATTTCAATTCAGTGTTCTAGACAGTGCCAAAGAGAAGCACTGGTCTCATACGAATCCTTGAGGACAGTTCTGATCCTTCTGGTGCAGCAAGATAGGATAAGACAAGGTTCCCAGGAGTTGTAATATTCAAGTTCAACCTACAGACATGAGTAGACAGTAGCCTTCAATAGGAATTAGCTATGGAAAAGTTGGGGGTAAGGTAAGGCATGGGGGTGGGGAAGAATTATTCTGGGCACGTGGCAGGGCATGAGCAAAGGCGAGGTGGTAGAAACATCATATTGTAGACTAGGAAATATAAACCATTTGGTTTTGTTGGAACATGGCATTCAAGACAGGGAGTGTCAAGAGTTGAGGCTAGAATGTCAGTCTCAGGTCAGATCTCGGAAAATCTATAAAATTCAAGCATAGAACGTGGCAGCATTCTTGTCCTGAGTTCCACTCCAGCAATTCTCACTAATAACTCTATCTTTCCTCCTTTGGGTTAAAAACTTTGTTTTGGTCTCCTTTCCACAGATACATAAAGCTGGAGCTGATTGATACTGACTTGAATTTTTTAGAAATTTTGCAGGTTGATTGTTAACATAGCCATTATTAAAATTACATGCAATTATTGGGCTGGCCAAAAAGTTCATTTGGATTTTTCTACGACATCATACAGAAAAAGCCAAATGAACTTTGTGGCCAACCTGATAATTAAATACACCAATAATAAATACTTACCACTTTTCAATTATTTTACATTTCATTGCACTCTATGGTATCTGCACTCTTAAGATTATGTCTGTTGCTCTTGTGTGGTAGAAATACTATATAATGGTGTGCTGCTCTGCACAGCCCTTCCCAACTCTGTTTGTTGCATCAACTTGGTAGCTTGAAATTGGCCATGGTGGGAATATTTACACCATGAAAATCAGCAAATGCTATGAGTCAGGGATTGATTTATTGTTTTGTTGACTGTCTAGACTTAAGAAAATGAGGGAGCAAATGTAAATAATCCAGATTAACACAAAAGCATGTTTGTGTCTATAGCCATTACATTGGGAGTAATGGTAAAAAAAAAAAACAAAGGAAAATATTCTTCCAGTATCTGAAAGCTCATTTCCAATTCAGCAAGGAAAGCATTCACATCACTGACAAATGAGTAAACTTCCAACATATGTCTTTGTTGCTTTGCTTGTGTCCTTTCTTGTTAAGGTAAATAAAAACATCTACTGAAGTTCATTTCAGAATGATATTCATCTGTCATCTGCAACCATAAGTTGGACATAGATACAAAAGTTCTGCAAAAAATCAACAGCTGCATTTTGTCAGGATCAGTTGGCTATATAAATTTATAATAGAGGGAGTCATATATTTTATCATTATTTGTAAGTGGTGAGCTATACATATTTTATATGCATAAAATTTATGAAGAACTTTTATGACGATGTATTATATAATACATACATATATGTATGTATGTATGTATATATACACACACCAGGGGCTTCCCTGGTGGTTAATGGTAAAGAATCTACCTGCAATGCAGGAGACACAAGTTTGATCCTTGGGTTAGGAAGATTCCCTGGAGAAGGAAATGGCAACCCATTTCAGTATTCTTGCCTGGAAAATCCCATGGATAGAGGAACTTGGCAGGCTATAGTCCATGGGGTCACAAAACAGTCAGGCAAAACTTAGCAACTAAACAACAACAAATTATATATACTTTTTTTTTTCTCAAAGAGCTGTTGTTAAACATTTTCCAACATATTATGGCTTATACTTATTTCTAACTGTAGTCTAGGTTAATTTTTTCTGCTGGTCATGGAGTTCTGTTGCACAATTATTATTTTTCCTACATAATATGCAGAACTTCCTGTTACATTTGGTTTTACAAAGATCTGGGCATTTCCTCTCCCATACCTCATCTGCTGTTTCAATTACTGGTAATCATATTGACAACTCCCTGGGAAAATCTAATCTTCTCTCTCTCTTTGTGACCTGCGTGATGACCTTAGCCCATTGCTCTATCACCAGGTCCAGAAGATGGAAATTAACTTTGCATTTCCCACCTCCATGTAGCTAGTTGTTCTTCCCAGTTTTTTTTTTTTTTTTGTCTCACAAAAATTCCAAGCTCTCAACTCTAAGTTGGGATATATAAATTCCACTTAGATATATAAGTCCTTTAGCTTCCCACCACAGACTTGATTGCCCTGAAAGATGTCTTCTAAGTCTCTTATGGCAGAATTATCAGTCTTTGAATGAATCAGTAGAAGCAGAAAGACGGCAAATGTCATGGCCTTTGTGTTCCGCACTGGAGGGACTGCCACTAGGGGAACATGTCAGGTTTATGAGAACCATATCTCTGTCATTCCAAGAAGTCATTATTGAGGTCTGAATGCTTCTCACAGCAGACCAAGAGACAAGAGCTTTCTAGTACTAGTCTTGTCCTACAAAGCATAAATCACTGTTTCTCCTTTGCTGCTGCTGCTAAGTCACTTCAGTCGTGTCCGACTCTGTGTGACCCCATGGACTGCAGCCTACCAGGCTCCTCCATCCATGGGATTTTCCAGGCAAGAGTACTGGAGTGGGTTGCCATTGCCTTCTGCTTCTCCTCTAGGAGGTGCCAGTTCTATCAGAGATACAGTTTGATACAGAGATACTGTTATGAAGCTGTCTTGCTTCAGTTTCCTCTCATTATCTTTGTGATCACATTCTCCCCACCACACTCTCCCCAGGCTTCTTGCTATCATCAACTTCCTGTCTATTTTTTGTGTCAGATTTTTGTTGTCCAAGAAGTCTTCTCTGAGGGGTAGTGCTCCTAGGCACCCTGCCCACCCCCAAAATTGCGCCTGGAGAAGTGCCAGCATGACTTCTAAGCTGTCTCTGACACTGCTCTGTGAGGGCAGAGATGGTACCCTTTTTCTCTATGACTTTATTTCCAGCTCTCAGGAGAGGACCTGGTAAATGGTAGACACTCAATAAATATGCACTGAATGCAATAATAAATGAATAGACGAATGGTCTGGGGTCTCGATGGGGTGCTTCTTGATTCAAAGATCTGAGAACTAAGAAGACAAATGTTCTGCTCTCTAACACATTGTATACAATAGCAAAATAACAGCAATACATGCTGTTAGTGTGGAAGAACTCCAGCCATTAGAAAAGGGGAAGACTAGTAGGTACACAGTACTCACTGGTTTACTGCCGTTTTGAAATTTTACTGGGCAAATCCTGCCAGGTCCTCCCATTTTCAGGGCAGGGAGGATTCCTAAATTAGGCGTGGGCGATGTCTCAGTGAGTATTGCAGTGCAGGAGATACAGGAGACATGGGTTCAATCTTTGGATAAGGAAGATCCCTGAAGGAGAAAGAACAACGCACTCCAGGATTCTGCACCTGAAAAATCCCATGGATGGAGGATACTGGGGGGCTACAATCCAAAGCGTCGCAAAGAGTCAGACACGACTGAGTGACTTTCACTTTATCCTTCACCTGCTCTCTTGGTGTGGTTCCCAGTTCATTATTGTCATAGGTCTTGGCTTCTCCCCTAGGGATGTCTTTCTTTCTCCATAACTTCTTGGCTACTTCTGAAGATGGAATTGGAATATCTTCGAGTACATCTTTAGCATTCTTCCTGCCCAGAGAAATTTAGGGGCCCTCACTCTTTCTCAGTTGAGCAATGTCAGTCTCCTTCACCTTAGGCTGGCAGTGTCTCTATCAACACACCTCTTTGCATATTTATGTGTTTTCTAGATATATGATTTGAAAGGTCTAGATAGGCCAAAGGTCACATCAGCACTCCTTTTTTTTAAGTATGTTTTTCTCTCTAGACTTAATTACTTGGTCATCTTTGACTCAATGGACATGAGTTCAAGCAAGCTCCGGGAGACAGTGAAGGACAGGAAAGCCTGCCATGCTGCAGCCCATGGGACTGCAAAGAGTCAGACATGAATGAGTGACTGAACAACAACAACAACAATCTTGGTCATAGCTGGTTGCTATGGAACCACCCCCTACCTAAGCTTTATGGAAGCATTTTTGTGTGTGTGCAGCTGAGAAGATACTTTATTTCTTTCAGAAGTTTTAAGAAGGGCTGTGCAACCAAATTATTGATTTGATCTTTACCCTGAGGGTGTGTCTAACTGCAGTGCCCTAGATCTTTGCCACTAGGATTTATCTCAGTTTGAGAATGTTTTACTGGTTGAAGAGGTTGGATATGAGAAACCAGTTAATTTTTCAGGTGAGTCAGGCCCTGCATTTCTGGGCTATGCTCCCTCTCAGTTTGTTTGCAAGTTTGCTAGTTCTTGCTTGCACTGATCATCTCCCTCTTGTAGCTACCTAATCATAAACATTAAAAGCAATCAGCTAATGCTTTCAGCATTGTGTCTAGAGACTGACTTCAGTTCAGTTCAGTTCAGTTCAGTCACTCAGTTGTGTCCGACTCTTTTTCAACCCTATGGACTGCAGCACGCCAGGCCTCTCTGTCCGTCACCAACTCTTGGAGCTCACCCAAACTTATGTTCATTGAGTGATGCCATCCAACCATCTCATCCTCTGTCATTCCCTCCTCCTCCCACCTTCAATCTTTCCCAGATAGGGTCTTTTCCAATGAGTCAGTTCTTCAAATCAGGTGGCCAAAATATTGGAACTTCAGCATCAGTCCTTCCAGTGAATTTTCAGTACTGATTTCCTTTAGGATTGACTGGTTTGATCTCCTTGCAGTCCAAGGGACTCTCATGAGTCTTCTCCAATACCACATTTCAAAAGCATCAATTCTTCAGTGCTCAGCTTTCTATATGTTCCAACTCTCACATCCATACATGACTACTGAAAAAACCACAGCTTTGACTAGATAGACCTTTGTCAGCAAAGCAATGTCTCTGCTAGGTTGGTTGTAGCTTTTCTCCTAGGAGCAAACATCTTTGAATTTCATGGCTGCAGTCACCATCTGCAGTGATTTTGGAGCCCAAGAAAATAAAGTCTGTCAGTGTTTCCATTGTTGCCCCATCTATTTGCCATAAAATGATGGGACCAGATGCCATGATTTCAATTTTTTGAATGTTGAGTTTTAAGCAAACTTTTTCACTCTCCTCTTTCACTTTTATCAAGAGGCTGTTTAGTTCTTCTTCGCTTTCTGCCATAAGGGTGATGTCATCTGTATATCTGAAGTTATTGATATTTCTCCTGGCAATCGTGATTCCAGTTTGTGCTTCATCCAGCCTGGCATTTTGCATGATGTACTCTGCATGTAAGTTAAATAAGCAGGGTGACAATATACAGCCTTGTCATACTCCTTTCCCAGTTTGGAACCGGTCCACTGTTCCATGTTCGGTTCTAACTGTTGCTTCCTGACTGCATACAGATTTCTCAGGAGGCAGTTCAGGTGGTCTGGTATTCCCATCTCTTTAAGAATTTTCCACAGTTTGTTCTGATCTACACAGTCAAAGTCTTTAGCTTAGACAGTGAAGCAGAAGTTGATGTTTTTCTGGAGTTTTCTTGCTTTTTTGATGATCCAACAGATATTTCAATTTGATCTCTGATTCCTTTGCTTTTTTAAAATCCAGCTTGAACATCTGGTTCTTGGTTAATGTACTGTTGAAGCCTCACTTGGAGAATTTTAAACATTACTTTGCTAGTGTGTGAGATGAGTACAATTGTGTGGTAGTTCGAACATTCTTTGGCATTGCCTTTCTTTAGGATTAGAATGAAAACTGACATTTTCCAGTCCTGTGGCCACTGCTGAGTTTTCCAAATTTGCTGGCATGTTGAATGCAGCACTTTCACAGCATTATCTTTTAGGATTTGAAATAGCTCAACTGGAATTCCATCACCTCCACTAGCTTTGTTCATAGTGATGCTTCCTAAGGCCCACTTGTCTTTGCATTCCAGGATGTTGGCTCTAGTTGTGTGATCGTACTACCGTGGTTATCTGGGTCATTAAGATCTTTTTTTTTTTTTTTTTGTATGGCTCTGTGTATTCTTGGAGAAGGCAATGGCACCCCACTCCAGTACTCTTGCCTGGTAAATCGCATGGACGGAGGAGCCTCGTAGGCTGCAGTCCATGGGGTTGCTAAGACTCAGACATGACTGAGCAACTTCTCTTTTACTTTTCACTTTCATGCATTGGGGAAGGAAATGGCAACCCACTCCAGTGTTCTTGCCTAGAGAATCCCAGGGACAGGGGAGCCTGGTGGGCTGCCGTCTATGGGGTCGCACAGAGTTGGACACAACTGAAGGGACTTAGCAGTAGCAGCGGTAGCAGTGTATTCTTACCACCTCTTCTTAATATCTTCTGTTTCTGTTAGGTCCAAACCATTTCTGTCCTTAATTGTGCCTGTCTTTGCATGAAATGTTCCCTTGGTATCTCTAATTTTCTTAAAGAGATCGCTAGTCTTTCCCATTCTATTGTTTTCCTCTCTTTGCATTGATAACTTAGGAAGGCTTTCTTATCTCTCCTTGCTGTTATTTGAAACTCTACATTCAGATGGGTATATCTTTCCTTTTCTCCTTTGCCTTCCACTACTCTTCTTTTCACAGCTATTTGTAAGGCCTCCTCAGACAACCATTTTGGTTTTTGCATTTCTTTTTCTTGGAGATGGTTTTGATTGCTGCCTCCTGTACAGTGTTGTGAATCTCCATCCTTAATTGTTCAGGCAATCTGTCTATCAGATCTAATCCCTTGAACCTATTTGTCACTTCCACTGTATAATCATTAAGTGGTTTGATTTAGATCATACCTGAATGGTCAAGTGGTTTTCTCTACTTTCTTCAATTTAAGTGTGAATTTTGCAATAAGGGGCTCATTGTCTCAGCCGCAGTTATTTCCTGGTCTTGTTTTTCTGACTGTATAGTGCTTCTCCATCTTTGGCTGCAAAGAATATAGTCAATCTGATCTTAGCGTTGACCAGCTGGTGATGTCCATGTGTAAAGCTGTCTCTTGTGTTGTTGGAAAAGGGTGTTTGCTATGACCGGTGCATTCTCTTGGTGAAACTTTGTTAGCCTTTGCCCTGCTTCATTTTGTACTCCAAGGCCAAACTTGCCTGTTACTGCAGATGTCTCTTAACTTCCTACTTTTGCATTCCAGTCCCCTATAATGAAAAGGACATCTTTTTTTTGTATTAGTTCTAGGAAATCTTGTAGGTCTTCATAGAATCATTCAGTTTCAGTTTCTTTGGCATAGACTCGGATTACTGTGCTATTGAATGGTTTGCCTTGGAAACAAACAGGGATCTTTCTGTCATTTTTGAGATTGCACCCAAGTACTGCATTTCAGACTCTTTTGTAGACTATGAGGGCTACTCTGTTTCTTCTAAGGGATTCTTGATCACAGTAGTTGATATAATGGTCATCTGAGTTAAATTCACCCATACCAGTCCATTTTAGTTCACTGATTCCTAAAATGTCAGTGTTCACTCTTGCCATCTGTTCTTTGACCTTTTCCAATTTACCTTGATTCACGGACCTAACATTCCAGGTTTCTATGTAATATTGTTCTTTACAGGATCAGACCTTACTTCCATCACCAGTCACCTCCAAGGCTGGGTGTTATTTTTGCTTTGGCTCCATTTCTTCACTCTTTCTGGTGTTATTTCTCTACTGGTCTCCAGTAGCATATGGGCACCTACTAACCTGGGGAGTTCATCTTTGTGTTATATCTTTTTTCCTTTTCTTACTGTTCATGGGGTTCTCAAGGGAAGAATACTGAAGTGATTTTCCATTCCCTTCTCCAGTGGACCACATTTTGTCAAAACTTTCCACCATAACCCATCTCTTGGGTGGCCCTGCATGGCATGACTCATAGTTTCATTGAGTTAGACCAGACTGTGATCCATGTGATCAGTTTGGTTCAGTTGAGTTCAGTTTAGTCCCTCAGTCGTGTCCAACTCTTTGCGACCCCATGAACCACAGCACACCAGGCCTCCCTGTCCACCAATTCCTGGAGTCCACTCAAACCCATGTCCATTGAGTCGGTGATGCCATCCAGTCATCTCATCCTCTGTCATCTCCTCTTCCTCCTGCCCTCAATCTTTCCCAGCATCAGGGTCTTTTCAAATGAGTCAGCTCTTCACATCAGGTGGCCAAAGTATTGGAGTTTCAGCTTTAGCATCAGTCCTTCCAATGAATACCCAGGACTGATCTCCTTTAGGATAGACCGGTTGGATCTCCTTGCAGTCCAAGGGACCCTCAAGAGTCTTCTCTAACACCACAGTTCAAAAGCATTAATTCTTCGGCGCTCAGCTTTCTTTATAGTCCAGCTCTCACATCCATACGTGACCACTGGAAAAACCACAGCCTTGACTTTATGGACCTTTGTTGGCAAAGTGACGTCTCTGCTTTTTTAGTTTGCTGTAGCTGCTGTTTTCACTCTGCCTCCCCTCTGATGGATAAGGAGAAGAGGCTTGCGGACACTTCCTGATGGGAGGGACTGACTGTGGGGAGAGGTGCATACATGTGTGGCATCAATCCTCTTGGAGGAGGTTGACATTAACCCCACATAAGAGCCACCAAGGAGATGACCCACAAACTGGAGAACAATTACACCAAAGAAGTTCTCACACTGTTGCAAAAGTTCCAGGGCCCACAACAGATTTCCCAACCTGGGTTTCCAGCAAAGGGATGAGAACCCCCAGTGAATTTGACTTTAAGGCCGGTGAGATTTGATTATAGAACTTCCACAGGACTGGGGAAACAGACTCTGGGCACAAATAAAACCTTATGTGCACCAGGACTCAGGAAAAAGGACAGTGACCCCAGAAGAGACTGAGCCAGACTTGCGTGTGAGTGTCCAGGAGGCTCCAGCAGAGGCATGGGTTGAGAGTGGCCTGCCATGGTGCCAGGGTCACTGAGTACAACAGACCGGGGAGTCTTGGTGTGCTGGCATAAGTCCTTTAGAAGGAGTTCACCGTTACTGCTATTACCCCTACCATAGTTTGTCCTCAGGCCAAACTAAGGCAGGGAGCACAGACCTGCCCATCAAGAGAAAATTGGATTCAAGATTTACTGAGCTTGGCCGCACCAGCATAAGAGGCTGCTTTGGACTAGTTCAAAAGCTTGTTAGACATATTTCCTGTCTTCCAAGTGACACAGGCTACAGATTAACTGAATGTTTCATGTCCCCACAATGAAGCTCATGGTTTCCCAGCCTCGTATGTTTTCTAACCACATCTCTAGCTTTCCTTAACACTTTCTTTGCCATTTTCTGAGCCTCCGCACATCATCTTCTTCCAAAGTTAAAGCCTCGTAATTTAGGTTTTTGGTTGCACAGGACCCATTTCTACGTTCCAATTTCTGTATCACTTAGCTATTGTTATGTAACAAACTGTCCCCAAACTTGTTGCCTTAAAATAACAATCATTTATTATTTTAATTATAAATGTCTCTAACCCACATGGCAAGGGGAATGGCCACAAGGAGGGATGTTGGGTTGCCATTAAAATAATCCACCCTAAAAATTAAGGCTTTTTACCTTGGAATTACAGAGAAAACATTTTTGTCTGTTGGATAATGGTGTTATTTTCTCTTCACACATTAAACAAATACTCTGATAAAAGCACACTGATTCCTTTCTTTAAAAAAAAGTCAAAATCTGTTTTTTTTAAGTCTGCAAAAATCAGTAAATGAAGGGAACTGTGGCTTCAAAGTTGTTAATCCAACTTTTAAAAGTGAAGCAACTAAGATTTCGACAGACTCTTACTTCAAAAGGTAGAGAACCAAGCAGGGCAGCTCAGTGGAGGAAAATCTTCCCTTTATTGGCAGAGTCACTCTAGGAACCAGTATGTTTCTTTCTGCCAAGGCTCATGGAAGGAATGTACAGAGTTTTGAAGTCAGTTGAACTAAAACCTTTGGGGATGTTACTCAATAAGGCAGAGTCTGAGAAGGCAGGAACTGGGCCTGGTGGGAAAGGCTTCAGACCCATATGACCCCAAGGCCTGGGGGTTTTGTGACATAGTGAGTGAGCGAATGTAGTTTAAGGGCTCTTTCCATCAGTGCTCTGCAAAGAAGCAAGACAGGTTTGGAGTTCATAATGGTGTGCAAGCTTAGTTGCTCGGTTGTGTCTGACTCTGCGACACCATGGACTGTAGCCCACCAGGCTCCTCTGTCCAGAGGATTTTCTAGGCAAGAATACTGGAATAGGCCCCCATTTCCTACTCCAGGGTATCTTCTTCCTCCAGGAATCAAACCTGTGTCCCAGGGTCTCCTGCATTGCAGGCAGATTCTTTACCCACTGAGTCATCCATTCATAATGGGGAAAAGGGTTATAAATACAACCTTGATTTTGAATTTTAAAAATATCACTCTCTAGATTACTTTTATAAATATAGTAAGTAGCTAGTATTTGTTTGCTATAAAATGTTTTTGTCAAAACATCACTGGATAACATGTGCTCCATTCTTTGTGATTTAGTGAACTAGTTGAGGGAGGCAGAAGGGCTTCCCTTATGGCTCAGCTGATAAAGAATCTACTCACAATGCGGGAGACCTGGGTTCAATCCCTGGGTTGGGAAGATCCCCTGGAGAAGGGAAAGGCTACCCACTCCAGTATTCTGGCCTGGAGAATTCCATGAACTGCATGGTTCATGGGATCACAAAGAGTCGGACACGACTAAGTGACTTTCACTCTCTCACTGAGGGAGGCAGAACTCCTTTGAGCTCAGTGGTTTAGCATAAGAAGTTCATTCCTCACTAATGTCACAGACTCAGTGGATAGAACGGAGGCCCTGCTCTGGAAGGTCATCCAAGAATCTGAGCTCCTTCGTCTTGAGGCTCCAGCCTCTTCTGGATCCTTGTAGTGTCCTCTGTTCTGCTGGAATATGGTGGAAAAGAGTGAAGTAGCTTTAGAATGGCCACATACCCTTTGTGATCTTTCAAAACAACTGTTAATGGGTCATGGGATCACAAAGAGTTGGACACGACTAAGTGACTTTCACTCTCTCACTGAGGGAGGCAGAACTCCTTTGAGCTCAGTGGTTTAGCATAAGAAGTTCATTCCTCACTAATGTCACAGACTCAGTGGATAGAACGGAGGCCCTGCTCTGGAAGGTCATCCAAGAATCTGAGCTCCTTCGTCTTGAGGCTCCAGCCTCTTCTGGATCCTTGTAGTGTCCTCTGTTCTGCTGGAATATGGTGGAAAAGAGTGAAGTAGCTTTAGAATGGCCACATACCCTTTGTGATCTTTCAAAACAACTGTTTGTAAAATTTTGACTGTGCTGGGCCTTGGTTGCAGCATGTCAGCTCTGTGTTGTGGTGCGGGCTTCTGTTGTTGCAACGTGTGGGCTCTCTGGTTGTGGCAATATGCATATGTGGGATCCTAGTTCCCTGAGCAGGAATCAAACTTACACCCCCTGCATTGGAAGGGGGATTCTTAACCACTGGACCATCAGGCAATTCCCTCCTTTGTGGTCTTTTTATGAGCACATGGCTCAGATGTATTTGACAAGCTGGTACTTTATTCCCTTCCTCTTGAGAGAGGACTTGCTTCTAATGAATAGAAGGACAGAAGTGATAGTGGGCAGCTTCCGAGACTAGATCATAAAGGCACTGCCGCTTTCTGCTTGCGCTCTCTCTCTCTCTGATGGGTTACTTTGAGGGAGCCAGCTGCCTTGTCACAAGGACATTCAGGCAGGTGTGTGGAGAAAGAGACCCATGTGGTGAGGAGCTAAGGACTTCTGCCAATTGCCAGCAAGGAGATGAGGCCACCTGCCAAAAGCCCTCTCAAAGAGCCTCCTGGGGCACGGATCCTCCAGGTCCAGGTGAGCCTGCAGATGACACGGCCTCAGTGGATGGCTTGACTGCCATGACCTTGTGAGAAACCCTGAGGCAGAAACACCCAAGAAAACCAGTCCAGGTTCCTGACCTTCTGAAATTGTGTGAGAGGATAGGTGCTTGTTACTTTGAACTGCTGAAGCTTTGAGTGATTTGTTATCCAGCGATAAGTAACTAAGACAGAGAATGAAGGATTGTGCATGGAAGGGTTTTATATTCTGGACCTACAGGATTCAGAAACCACTTTTTACCACATTCAGTTGGCTAGAGTGACTCATATGATCAAACCTAACAAGCCAACTATAAGACAGGCTCAGGAATGTCGTCCAGCTGTGGGCCCAGGAGGAAAGGACAACTTGGATAAACAGTTGGCCAGTCTTTTCCAGGTTCATTGAACTTACATTTAGGGATATTTGGACTGCAAGGAGCTGGTGGTTGTTTATCCAGGTTCAGACAAAATTCTTAGAGGAAGTAAGTACAGCCTTTGAAATATTGGTGTTTACGTTAGTTCCTCTTGTAGAGTGATGTCAGCTGTCTCTGAAGCTACTCAGGAGAATATTAAGAGGTTTTGGTTTGTCTCTTGATGAGTGTTGTCACTGTCATTGGAAGCAATAACAGTGATACCACTACCCACAGTTCACATTCTCAAATACCTGGACATCATGTGAAATTGTTAATCGTCATAGCACTTAAATGAGGTCGGGGGAATGACCTCAATTTCACAGATGGTAAAATGAGACATAGAGAGCCTAGGCAACATACTCAGAGTCTTACAAGCATTTTCAGGCCCTTTAACACAAGTGTGTGTTTCTCCAGGGCGAAGATGCCTGACTGCTCATCAGGGTTAGCAGGGTGTTTGAGGGTCTGAGCTTGGCCAGGTGTTTTTAGCACGTGGTGTGGGAGGGGCTCTGACATGCCATACCAGGCAGAGGGAGTGAGGGTCTGCCACACTCTTCTACAATGTAGAGTAACCTGAAGACACTAGATACCTCCAGTTCAAGTATCATCCTAAAAGCAGGTAGAAAGACACAAACTAGCTGTGTCAAATTCCAACTTGGTCAAACTTACATGTTTTTTCTTTAGCACAGCTCTAGGTAGGATACTCTGAGCTTCAGTTTCTCCTATTTAAACCAGGAACAAAAGTGGGCTTATTGCAAGGTTCGAATGACATGATGTGTGCAAAAACATCTGGAATATTTCTTGGCAACACTACAATTTTTTAAAGTCCTTCTAAAACCCATGCCATTATTTTCTGAGGGACTAGAAGCCACTTCTTATTTATCATTATATATCCTTCATGCCGAGTACAGTGTCTGGCACAAAGTGTTTGCAGAGTACAGTTATTTTGAAGGCACAAGTGAATAAATGATAGAATCATTTCCTCTTCATTCTTCCCAGGAGTGAGGAGCTTAGTTGGAGATATGCAGTCTAGTGATCAAGGACTTACAGAGTGCTTTCACACACAAAATCTCCTGGCATTGCTGCCCCTCCCCGCTTCTTTTCCCCCACCTCCTCCTTCCCTCTCACCCCCCAGGACATTGCCACTGCCCACTCCTGAAGCAGTGGGAGGCAACTCTTATTAAAGTACTTTGTCCAGTTCAAGATTGAAGAAAATCTAACAAACTCAGAGAGTGCCCAGAGGAGAGCAATAAAAATTGATTAAACAGACCTTCTAAAGAAAGGTTAAGAGAATTGGGATTATTTTCAGCTAGAGTGGCTGGTGGAAGGAATAATAAATTTTCAAGAAACAAAAGAATATCTTGCAAAACTTTTTCTTTTAAGTGGTTACAGTGGGCTATTCTACTGAGGATAGCAGAGAAGGCGTTTTGATGAATTTTTGCTTGACATTAGCAAGCAGCCTCTCTCTGCCCATGGGATTGTACTGGCTACTTGCTCTCTGAAAATTTCTTATTGCTTTGGGACATTCCTTTAAGAATGTTGTGGGTCTCAGGTACTGTGAGGTCACTGGTCCATGACAGAGAAGAGACAGTTGAACTAAGTAAGAGATTAGATTATATTCATGGAACTTCCAAAGGGGAAGACTATAAACCCAATTAACCTCTGGCCCCAAAGGCATTTATAGACACTACACCTCCCTAGTTTGCTGACCTCCCCAGACTTTTCGGGCTAACTCCTATAAATCTGCTACATTCCGTAAGACATGCATGAGCAGCGTCCTCATTTTATTCTTATTCAATTATCCCATAATACTTATGGATAGAGGCAGATTTCCTGAGCTCAGAAATAGATATCAGCACTACCACTAAGACCATGATGTTCCTTGCCTAAGCCCTGAAGTCAATTTATGTTGACTTTACACAGCTTAGTAACATAGCAGATGTTTATTGAGTGCATTCTATATGCCAGACATTGTGTTAAGCACTGAGGAGACATACAATGGTGAGTTGTCTATATGAGACCCTTGCCAGCACAGGGCCTAAACATGGGTTAGTGTGGATACAGACAAATCAAGAGGTAACTGCAATATTGTGAGATATATGCTATAAGGCCAATTGAGAGACCTACTTAGCCCAGAGGTAGGTGGTCAGGGAGGCTTTATGGAGGATATGATGCCAAGTGATTTGTGAAAAATAAATAAGCATTATTAATCATCACCAGTTTCTTTTTTGGCCACATTATCAGTCCGGATAGCTCTTATTTTGGAAATGTATGTCATTACCTAATCCATTTTCACCCTTCCCCCACTCTACTGTTTATTACTTTTTGTTTTCTTTTTAAAATTACCTCCATGGTCCAACCATTATCTGCATGGTTTAGGGATGAATAAAGGCTCCAGGTATACTTAATCCAGGTTAAAGTAATGCCAATAATTATTTGCCAAGAGTTAATACTCTCTTCTGAAGCACTGTATTAGTAAAACATCGAGGCATCCCATATGTTAAAGAACATCTGATCTTGAGATTCATACAGAAAAGAAGCTATACTCATTTGAACCAGAGAGAGCTGATTGTCCATTCAGGGAGCCCAGAGTACTGCCTTGGCATTTGGGTACCGTTAGTTTTTATTAATTATTTTCTGTTTAATAATAATCTGAATGAGGCCCCAGTGTAATGACAGAGCTTTGTGAAATTAAATTTGAGCTGCTCCAAGTTAAATAATCAATTACATTCAGCTTTGGAGTGAATTACAAAGAGGTGTGTGCCCAGCTCAGGGTAGTTTCCCTTCTTTGGGACTGTGCCCATGCAGAGAATGGCCACCAGCAGCTGTGCGTCTACAGCTAATGGATCCAAGGGCTAGACATCTGTCCAAGCTAGGCCAATCTCATTTCATCTCAGGAAGTTTTGAGTTGAGAGAGAGAAAGGGTAGAGGTAGAAAAGAGGGGAGAGAAGGAGAGAAACAGAGAGGGAAAATTTTAATGGCAGTAAGTGTCTGGCTCCCATAGTTCTCAAGGTCCAGTTATTTCTGCATCTGTCTTGCAGTTTGGTTATGTGAGATAGGTCAGTATTCTTATAACAAATTCGTTAGCCTGCTTTAGCTACATCAAGGTGAGATTCTGTCCGCTGCCATTGAACATTCTGCTGAAGACAAGTCTGCAATATAATACTACATATACTGTATATGTATAGTATAGGTGGCTAGAAACCTGTAATTCAGTGTGTGGTGACAGATGGTCACAGGACAGAGCATAAGGCTGTCTGACCTCCTGCTCTGTTAGGAAATCTGTAGGGGCTCAGAGAGTCTCAAGAGGCCACACACTTGGCTCATTTGCCGAGGTTCTATTCTATACCTGTGTCTGAACCTCAGTAGCAGGCTGCGTGCTCTCAGCCATCACTCCTGTAGCTGTTTCCAGGGGCTCTTACTAGGAGGCAATGTTATGCAGTGGTTACCCACTCAAGCTCTGGAGTCAGACAGACGGTGCTCGGGATTCCAGCTCTGCTGTTTAGGGGAAGCGGTTACGTAGCCATTTGTTAATGACTCACAGCCTTGGTTTTCTCATCCTTAAAATGGAGGCCTCACTTGGTGTTGTAGGATTAAAGATTTTTTTTCACATAGAATATTGGACAGAGCACCTGGCATATATTAACCACTAAAATATTAGCAATTAATTAGAATACAAGCCAAGTCTTCAAATAGGAAAGAAATGTCCTTGTTCACTCAACTGGTATAAGGCAATAGATGAAGCAGGCTTTTCAGACACATAGAGTTATCTAATCTTAGTATAAAAAAATACTTAGTGTTTTAACGTCTTGGAAAAGACCTGAACAAGATAAGGGCAAATTATGATTATATTGCTACTTGTGACATAATCCGACGGTCTTGCTTTCTCATCTCCTCTTGGGAAAACCACAGCAGAAACCTTCTGAAACCACGCAGTGACCTCACTATATTATGCCTCACTTCATTCAGGAATCCTATATATCCTCTCCGGGGGGTTTAATTACCCAAACTATGCAAATAAACTAATTATAAGAATGCAAGGTTGCCCTGAAGTTGCACTTATCTCAACCAAGATGATCATAAAATCTTCCCTGCTCATAGCTCTGCTTAGTTTTTCACAGTTTGAGGTAAAGATTATTGAGTGTAAAGTCAGCCAAATTTCTGTCTGTATGTTTTCTTTCTCTGCTCTGAGACCTCTCTTTCCACCACATGCCCTAACTTCCTGGTTCCTGCTCCCCTCAATTTAGTGAGAGATTTGAAATAATAAAGTTGTTGAGAGTGACTTGAGAGTCAGATACATCTGAATTTCAATTCTGACTCAAACAGAGTAACCTACTTGTCTTATGTCAATAAATGAAAATTATTGTTAATTATCAAAATGTCTCATATTTCTTCTATGAAAACACCTAAGTAATGATTTTGAACTGTGGTCTGAGGATAGCTTTCATCAGAATGATTCTTACTAAAAATATAGACTTCCAGGCATTTATTTTTAGTAAGAACTAAGAAGTAAAGGGGCTTCCATTGTGGGTCAAATGGTAAAAATCCACCTGCAATGCAGGAGATCTGGGTTCAATCCCTGGGTTGGGAAGATCTCCTGGAGATGAGAACAGCTGCCCATTCCAGTATTCTGGCCTGGAGAATCCATGGACAGAAGAGCCTGGCAGGCTACAGGCCGTGGGTTCACAAAGAGTTGGATACGATTGAGCGACTTTCAGTTTCAAATTAAAGGGGTAAACCTAGGGAAGGGACAGAGCAATCTGTATGATGAGCTCCAAGATGATTCTTCTTGCATTGAGTTATGAGAGTCCCTGAGATTATAATCTCTCTTGAAGATACCAGAGGTGCAGTCCATGTGTTACCTTTCTCAGTGGTATTTGTGCTTTGACCTGACCACTGACAGAAGGGTGAGAGAATTTTGGACTGAGTCTGAGGCTTTGTTGAGCAAGGCTGGAAAAGATTTTACAAGCTCCAGGGATGTCCAGTTCTCTGAAATCACACTAAGTTTATGTGTAAGGTTGACCTCAAAGGTAATTCTGTTTTTGTGGTTTGAGTCCTTAACCTCTTGGGGGCTTCTTGGTGGCCCAGAAGGTGAAGAATCTGCCTGTAATTCAGGAGACCCAGGTTCAACTGCTGGGTTCCCCCATAAGATGAAATGACAACCCACTCCAGTATTCTTGCCTGGAAGAGGAGCCTGGTGGGCTATACTTCATGGGATTGTAGTGGTGCCCAAATGTGGGTACAACTGACACCTCTCCTTGGGCATCTGGGAGTGTGGGGGGTTGGATACCAAAATGACTGGGGTGGGTTCAGAGATGCAGATGTTCTGACATGAATGAGGTAGTTCTGCCCAGTGAGGAGGATCTTGTCTCATAGGACATCACGTCTGCTGAAGGTTGAGGGCAAAGGGAGGCAAGAGTGATGGTTTCCATTACTGCTCACTTATGATGGCATAAGCCTGTTCCCATGAGCACCTGGAAGCAGAAGATATGGGTGTCAAATCTGCTCTGCTTCTGCCCCAACCTGCCTCCAGCCCCTCCTTGCCTGCACACCTTCCACCTGCAGGCAATGCCTCCCTTCTGAACCATAGAAGTTGTGGTTACAGTTGGAAATGTCAGTTGGTCAGAGGAGGCAGAGTGATAGTAAAGCTTATGAAGCTTGGGCTTCAGGGCTCTTCTCTGGCACAGACCCCTTTGTGTCCGGGGAGCTAGGGAGTCAGGAGTGGAAGGATGATAGCCATCAGGAAGCTTCTGTCTATATAAGCATTCCCGGTCAGTTGCCTAGGTGATCTTATAAGAAAGGCACCTGAATCTTAGGGTGCCAGCAACTCATTTTCTGTAAATTATTTTTGAAATTTATTTTCTCATTCTAAGCAAATATTTACTTTGGTATGTAGTTTTGTATTTGTAATTTTGCATTTGTTTTCCTAAAAATCCCTTACTCTCCAAATTGTATAGACTTCAGACTCATAAAACCTGGACCTGTCCTCCTTCCTGATTGGGGCTCATTAGCTTTACATGAGCTAATATAAGTTTAGGGGAATTAATAAATTTTTTACATGAATATGAAATGGGCTCAGGGTGGTGCTTTGGGGTCACAAGTGAACTGAACATTAGGCTCTATATTCATTGGTCAAGAATGGTCTCATGGCAGTGATTCCCCACATTCACTGAAGACCCTCCAGGTTGCACCTTTGCAGGCTGAGTGACCCCATGCAGGGACTGGTCAATGGCTGAAACATGAGGAGAGGTCAAGCCAGTTGACATGAGGCACCAGGGCTGATGGGTTTCCCTGGTGACTCAGATGGTAAAGACTCTGCCTGCAATGCAGGAGACTCGGTTTGATCCCTAGGTTGGGAAGATCCTTGGAGAGGAATGACTACCCACTCCTGTATTCTGACCTGGATAATATCATGAACAGAGGAGCCTGGAGGGCTACAGTCCATGGGGTCACAAAGAATTGGATGCAACGGAGCAATGAACACTTCACCAGCACTGATAAATGTACTTCCTGAAAAATCATCACAGTAAAGTCAGTCAGGATGGTCCCACTCAAGAAGTTCTATTGAAGGTTCCAGTTTCCGTGAGCGTCATTATAAGAATCAGTAACACCTGGTGAGTGACTCATCTGTCTATAACCTAGAGTTGGCTGCTACTGAGTAGCTGGTAAGTCTTTTGACAGATAATTTTATCTATGAGTAGAAAGGGAGATGTGAATTAATTTGCTTGTCTCAAAAGAAAAATCAGGTGTTAACTATACTGCCACAATTACTTTTGGAGCATTTTATCATCAACTTTGGGAAGCTATTTGGCATTGACTTTTATTTTAATATTCACACTTTTTCAGAAATTTTCCATCAAAAGAACTGTAATGTGTTGAGAAACTCTGTTCAATGATTTGTTGAAGTTATTCTCACTTCTTTTTAAAAGGCCTCTATTCTCTTTTTACCTCAGTGTGACACAAACTGACCTTGAACAAATCTCTCTGGGCTTCAGCATATCTTTGTGTTACATTTAGGTCAGTTCCATGGTTCTTACACTTCAGAGTACATCAGAGTCACATAAAGGGCTTGTTAAAACATGGATTGCTGGCCACAACTCTTGAGTTTCCAGCATAGGAGGTCTGCGATGAAGCTGAGAACTTGCAAGTCTAGTGAATCTTTGGGTGGTGTGGGTACTGCTGCTAAGCTGGGACTGCACTCTGGTAACTGCTGGGCTAGACAAATAGACCCTAATGCTGACTGATGGTCAGAATCCTCTGGGGGAACTTCTAAGCAATGAGGATGCCTGAAGCCCATCTCTGCCAATATCAGAATCTGTAAGAGTCTTGGCCAGAACTAGAATGAGGTGAAGTAAGGCACCCAGGGTACAAAAATGAGGATGGAGTTGATTAAAAATTGTTTTCTTTTCCATTATGGTTTAGTGAAGGATATTGACTATAGTTTTCTGTGCTATACCAGTAGGAACTAGTTGTTTATCCATTCTGTATTTGATAGAGCATCTATCTACTAATCCCAAACTCCAAATCCTTGTGTCCCCCACCACCCTCTCCCTTGGCAACTACAAGTGTGTTCCCTATGTCTGTGAGTCTGTTTCTGTTTTGTATATATGCTCATTTGTGTCATGTTTTAGATTCCACATATAAACAATATCAGATGACACTTGTCTTCTCTTCTTGACTTAGCATGATAATCCGTGGGTCCATCCATGCAAATGGAGGATGCCTGCAGTCATTTTAAGGGTTGTACAAATCCAGACACTGAGAGTGGGTGCCTCCTTGAATTTTGCTCCCTAGGCATCTTACTCATGACCCATGCCTCCTCTGCCCAGAGCTTTGGCCATGTTGAGAGGAGAGTTGAAATTTGTATGTAATGCACCAGACTTGTGGCCACACAGATGATTCTCTAAAGCTTCCTGGAGTAATCAGGGTGTGGGGCAGCCTTTTACTCATTTGTAGGTTAGACTCTTTCTTCTTTAAAGAATTGTTTATTTGTTTATGGTCGCGCCGGGTCTCCAGTGCTCTGTGCAGGTGTCTCTAGTTGTGGCAAGCAGAGGCTACTCCTTGTTGCAGCGCACAGGCATCTCGCTGCAGTGGCTTCTCTCGTTGCAGAGCACGGGCTTTAGATTGCAGGCTCAGTAGTTGTGGCATGCGAGCTTAGTTGCTCCATGGCACGTGGGATCTCCCATATGACATGGATTGAACCCGTGTTCTCTGCATTTGTAGGTGGATTCTTAGCGAATGAACCATCAGGGAAGTCCCTAGATTGTTTATTTCAACAAGGGATGTCAGCCCAGTGATATTTCTAGGGCTAAAGAGTCACAGGTTGTGCTCTTAATAATTGGTTCCTGCTGAATTCCTTCCTTAGGCAGAAACTTTAAGTTACTCAACCTGTTGAGGCTTAACTGCTAATGAACTGATTTATACTGGGACAATATAGAGTGCAATGGAGTGGCTCACTGCAGTTGCCCCTCTTTCCTTGTTATTCATATATACGCTTGAAAATAATATTGAGTGACAGCATATCACAGAAGCAAACAATGCTTTATTCTTTTTCTTAGGATCATTATTTTGAAATAATTTCAAGCTCACAGAAAAGTTGCCAGAACAGTACAAAGTACTCCTACAGCCCCATCATCCAGCCTTTCCAACTGATAACATTTTACTGCATCTGTTCTTTCACCTTGTGTATAATGCAGTGTTCAGGTCTCCTGAGTCTCTTCAGGTATGGAAGAGTTCCATGGTTTTGCCCTGTTTTCCATGTCCTTGGTGGTTTTAAAGATTACCGGCCTTTCATGTTGTAAGATTACTCTCAACTGTCTGGTATTTTCTCAAGCCAGACGCAGGTTGTGTGCATTCTTGACAGGAGTCGCACAGGAATCCCCCTTTTCAGGGCATCATTTAAGGGGGCACTCTCTTGACTGGTCCCACAACTGATGATGTGAACCTTGATCAGCTGATTATCTTAGTGTCTGTCAAGTTTCTTTACCAATTTTCTCTCTGTACTTAGAATTTTGTGGAGGTATTCCAAGGTCACGTGAATATCCTTCTCCATCCATAGCGGCTCCCTAATGGTGATTCTCCATTTCCATCACTCTACATTTACTAGTGGCCATTTGCATGCAAACCTGAGCTTATTAATATACATGGACTCATTGCGTATTAGTCAGGGTTCTCCAGAGAAGCAAAACATTCATCTATCAATCAATCATCTACCGAGAAATGTATTATACGGTATTGGCCCATGAGATAATGGAGACTGAGGAATCCCACATCTGCTGTCTGCAGGCTGGAGACCCAGGAAAGCCAGTGGCATAGTTTGGAGGCTTGTGATCCAAGGGAGCTATGATATTATAGATTCTTGTCCAAGTCTGAAGACTTGAGAACCAAAGAGCCAAGGAGGGCAGGACAAGAGGTCCCAGCTCCAGCAATCAGGCAGAGAGAGGGCAAATCCAACTTTTCTCTATCTTTTTCGCCTATTCAGAGCCTGAATGAATTAGATGGTACCCACCTGCACTGGGGAGAGCAATACGCTTTACACAGCCCACCTATTCAAGTACTAATCTCTTCCAAAAGTACTCCCATAGACAAACCCAGAAGTAACATTTAATTAGATATCTGAGTTTCCCGTAGCCCAGTCAAGTTGATACATGAAATTCAACCTAGATGCCCATCAGCAGATGAATGGATAAGAAAGCCATGGTACATATACACAATGGAGTATTACTCAGCCATTAAAAAGAATACATTTGAATTAGTTCTAATGAGGTGGATGAAACCAGAGCCTATTATACAGAGTGAAGTAAGCCAGAAAGAAAAACACCAATACAGTATACTAACACATATATATGGAATTTAGAAAAATGGTAATGATAACCCTGTATGCGAGACAGCAAAAGAGACACAGATATATAGAACAGACTTTTGGACTCTGGGAGATGGAGAGGGTGGGATGATTTGGGAGAATGGCATTGAAACATGTATACTACCATGTAAGAAACAAGTCGGAAGTCTATGTTACACCTGTGGTGGATTTATGTCAATGTATGGCGAAACCAATACAGTATTGTAAAGCAAAATAAAGTAAAAATAAAAATTAAAAAAAAGAAATTAATGGTCATGCCTGGATTTCTATTTTATTTTTAGTGATTTGTAATTTGTTATTTTGCTTTTTAAATTTTATTTATTTGATGCTCAAATTTTCAGCAGTTTGAATAGTGGAAGCCTCTTAATGCATGTTTTCCTTATTCATTGACTATTTTCTTACTTTATGGCAAAAAAAAAAAAAAAAAAAGGGATGTTCCAGGCTCATCTTGTACTTTCTGTGTCTCAGCCCAGAAATGAGCCATTTCTCTAGGGACATGCTTATATAGTCCTCAAAGCTGTCTCCAAATAGTGTTTACAGATGAGAATTACATGATAAGAATTCATTTCTAAATTTTAGCATAGGCATATTAACAAATGATAAAAACTCAAGCCAAGTGAATATTTTCAGTTCAGTTCAGTTCAGTTGCTCAGTCACATCCGACTCTTTGTGACCCCATGAACTGTGGCACGCCAGGCCTCCCTGTCCATTATTAACTCCTGGAGTTCACCCAAACCCATGTCCATTGAGTTGGTCTTGCCATCTAACCATCTCATCTTCTGTCATCCCCTTATTCTCCTGCCCTCAATCTTTTTCAACATCAGGGTCTTTTCAAACGAGTCAGCTCTTCATATCAGGTGGTCAAAGTATTGGAGTTTCAGCTTCAGCATCAGTCCTTCCAATGAATATTCAGGACTGATCTCCTTTAGAATGGACCAGTTGGATCTCCTGGCAGTCCAAGGGACTCTCAAGAGTCTTCTTCAACACCACAGTTCAAAAGCATCCATTCTTCAGTGCTCAGCCATCTTTATAGTCCAGCTCTCGCATCCATACATGACTACTGGAAAAATCATAGCCTTGACTAGATGAACCTTTGTTGGCAAAGTAATGTCTCTGCTTTTTAATATGTTGTCTAGGTTGGTCATAACTTTCCTTCCAAGGAGTAAGTGTCTTTTAATTTCATGGCTGTACTCACCATCTACAATGATTTTGGAGCCCAGAAAAATAAATACGTGAATATTTTAGAAGAGTAGATAAAAATGAGAGCATAGGCCAGAAAAAGGTTTTATGGCCATTGTTCCCTTCTCCTTGAGTTATACTATCGCTTACAAATGTGCACACCTCCTAGCATTTTATTTGCACCCTAAGTCCTTTTAGTGTTAACTTGCATCTGGTTACTAGGTTTCCTTCTTTCTCTAGGGCTTCTTTGATGGCCTCAATTGATGAAAACAGTTCAGGCTGTTGACCTCTCTGTGTATCTCCACTGAGATCAACTAGAGGAAGCAGAGTGAAGAGTTCAATTCACTTTGCTGGTTGAGCATAAAGAAGAATCCAGAAAAGGCCAGCTTATAATGGTAGCTAATAATGCCATTCCTAATGAAACCAATGACAGTGTCCTGGGAAAGAAATCTGCTGATAACATGTTATTCTAGTGGTGTTCTTAGAAGTTCCCATTGTTTCCTGCTGAGCCTCCTTGCCAAAATAATTAACTTACAACCTGGGAACTGCAGTAGGAAGGGTGGAGGGAGAGATAAGACGCAATGACTTCCTATGAATTTTTGCCTTCCTGAAAAGATTTCAGGCTTTGCAAATTTCTCTGCTCTTTTTAAATGTTCTCATTCTAATGAGAAGCAGACCCAGCATCATGTAATGGTTGAGTTGGTATGGTAATTGCATTACAATAAATAGCTGAGGTGCTCAGCCCATAAAACTGACCTATAACCCACGGTTCTCTTGCAACAGGGGACTCTTTAATAACAACAGATTTTTAAGGGGCTGGTGTTTCTTTGGACTATTTCTTTCAGGTATAAATAAGGAAAAAATCTACCTTAAGGGCCATGTGTTGGATATGAGTAATTTTATGTCTTTGCTAAGATGAGAAGTGTTATTACCCAGAGAAAATTATGCTGACACAATTTAAGCAGAAATGATATAGGAGACAGTGGAAAAAAAATCAAGCCTTTTGTTTTTCCAAGCAAGAAATTAAGGTACCTTGGTAATACTGGGAGGAAAATGAACTGCAAATCATATTTTTGAGGACACAGCCCTCTCTAGAGTATGACAGAAGACTACTAGGATCCACATATATACAATAGGTATGTGAAAGCACATTTCATATATATTCTTTTCACTCTGGTTTCTGTTATTGACTGAAGGTTTAAGCTTATAGGAGAAAAAAGTCATTCATAGGACCCAGCTCACTTATATTAAAATGTTCTTGTTCAGGGTGGTACAAGATGGAATGGAGGATGAGACAGATGTACACAGTGTAACTGTGCCCTTAAGTAGCTTATGATCATAGAGAGGGGCCAGAGGGGTTTTATATATGTAGGTATATATGTATCTATCTGAAAGCAACACAGAGCTCAGTGTGAAACAAGCTTCAGGAGTGCTACAGCTCAAGCGTGATGTGGGTTAAAGAAGAGAAGTGTATTTAGATGAAAGTATGTGTATTTATGTGTGTGTATAAGTGTCATTGACTCAAAAAATGCACAATGTAAAAGTTGAAAATTATGTTTTATTCAGCAAACAAAACTGAGGACTTAAGCCTGAGATGCAGCATCTCAGACAACTTTCAGAGACTGCTCTGAAGAGATAAGGGAGGAGCCTAGGTTATATAAGAGTTTTTGCAACAAAAGCCAGATAGTCGGAGCATCGAAAGGTTCAGTTCACTTCAGTCGCTCAGTTGTGTCCGACTCTTTGTGACCCCATGAATCGCAGCACCTGTTAATTAAAGAAAACCAAATATCTCAAGGAATTTAGTGCTTTTCCATGTATGAGAAGATGCAAGACTCTGGGCTCACAAAAATCATTACTTTCATAGGCACCTCAGCTGTCTGGGGCTAGTACCCTGTGCCTTCCCATCTGTGTCTCCTCAGGGTACACCATCCATGGTGGGTGGCCAGAGATGTTGACTGTTAGATGGTGGGCATCCTTTGAGTTTCCTGAATTCTCTCAGAATTCACAGTAGGGGTGGTTATAATGTGGTGGATTGATGTCTGCAACATCTTTTACTAATATGGCAGGCAGTATATTTTATTCACAGTGTATTTGTGTGTGTGTATATGGCTATAGATGTTTCTAATGGAAAGAACACAATGACACTTGGCAAGTCAGCACAAGAGGGCTGGCTGGATACCTGGTCGGGCCTTACAATGTGGCATTTTCATTGGTGAACTCACTAGTGTCCTAGGCCTGGCTCATAGTATTTCAGTATCAAAAACTGACTTCTTGGTGTCCCAGAATTGATTAGATTTTGTGATGCTAATTTGGTTTAATAAAGTTTATATGAGTTTAATGTATTAATCCAGAAAACCAATTTATTAATCCATAAGGGGAATTATTACCCTCAGTGGACAGGATGCTTTTGTTAGCCTGTCTAGAGTATTAGTCCTACATAAGCAGAAGCCATGGACATGGCTTGGAGCCATGAACTCAGGATGAAATCAGAATCAGGATGTTTAGCCATCTGACTTCAAAATGTAGTGACATCACATCAATCCAAATTGCAACCATTTTTAAAATAAGGGCACCTTGGATGATTGAATCCATCAGGAGGCATCCTTGAGCCACAGTGGAACATTTTCATCATTGCTTAGACCAGCATGGCTCGTGGTGGCCTCTGGTCCTCTTTCCTGTGTGTTTCCATGGATTACTGAAGATCCTCCACTTCCCTTTGGATTGACACACTTTTTTTTTTTTGTAGTAGAATCTCCTCTTCAACAAAACTGATTAAAGGGTTGTTTAAAATGATGCACTTAATTACATTAAAAAAAATTAACAAGTATCAATGTAAATTAATTTCCTAATGTTTTGATGTAGTACCACTGTTTCACATTTTGTTTGATTCTTAGTTTGGATTACCTGGGGTTTCCCCAGTGGCTCAGTATTTAAAGAATCTGCCTGCAATGCAGGAGATAAGGAGATGCAAGTCTGATCCCTGGGTTGGGAAATCCCCTGGAGGAGGAAATGGCAACCTACTCCAGTATACATAAATGATATTCATTGTGTAGCCTCTATGATTGAGTGTAGCCTCTATCCATTGTGTAGTCTCTATGACATGTAAGGTCACTTAGGAAGCAATCTGAGGGCAGAATCTTTCTATATTTTTATGATTATCCCTTCACATTAGTTTTCATACATGTGCTTCATTTGATAGCATTTTACTTTTTTCCTTCTTAAGAATTTTTAGTTTGGGAAGTAGATGGGGAAACAGTGGAAACAGTGTCAGACTTTATTTTTTGGGGCTCCAAAATAACTGCAGATGGTTTCTGCAGCCATGAAATTAGAAGATGCTTACTCCTTGGAAGAAAAGTTATGACCAACCTAGACAGCATATTCAAAAGCAGAGACATTACTTTGCCAACTAAGGTCCGTCTAGTCAAGGCTATGGTTTTTCCTGTGGCCATGTATGGATGTGACAGCTGGACTGTGAAGAAGGCTGAGCACCGAAGAATTGATGCTTTTGAAGTGTGGTGTTGGAGAAGACTCTTGAGAGTCCCTTGGACTGCAAGGAGATCCAACCAGTCCATTCTGAAGGAGATCAGCCCTGGGATTTCTTTGGAAGGAATGATGCTGTAGCTGAAACTCCAGTACTTTGGCCACCTCATGCCAAAAGTTGACTCATTGGAAAAGACTGTGATGCTAGGAGGGATTGTGGGCAGGAGGAGAAGGGGATGACTGAGGATGAGATAGCTGGATAGCATCACGGACTCGATCGACGTGAGTCTGAGTGAACTCCGAGAGATGGTGATGAACAGGGAGGCCTGGTGTGCTGCAATTCATGGGTCGCAAAGAGTCAGACACGACTGAGCGACTGAACTGAACTGAACTGATGTGCTATTGAGCAATCAGAGGGCAATCTCATTTCCCTTCCTTAGCAGCAGGTGCTTTCAGAGATTACTCCCCCCACCCACCCCTTTCTAGTGACGGT
>SJYC01066094.1:0-50193 GCA_006408675.1 Madoqua kirkii | reverse complement strand
TGTGCCTTTTGAAATTATTTATTACAAAAATGATACAAAGAGCTGACTCATTGGAAAAGACCCTGATGCTGGGAAAGATAGAAAGCAGGAGGAGAAGGGGTGACAGAAGACAAGATGGTTGGATGGCATCACTGACTCAAAGGACATGAGTTTTTGCAAGCTCCGGGAAATGGTGAACAACAGGGAAGCCTGGCTTGCTGCAGTCATGGGGTCGCAAAGAGTCAGACACAGCTGAGTGACTGAACAACAACAATTAAAAAATTTATTTCCTACTCCCTTTTAGTTGGGAAGTTAAAATGAAATTGCAAAATAATGACATTATAGAAAAGAGGAAGTAGTTAAATTAATACCCTCGTTGTCTAGTCTCAGGTTCTTTACAATAAATCAACAATTGCCAAGCAAAATCAGAGAATGCAGTACAGTAAGAAGATATAGACGCTGAATAGGAGTATTTACATATCACCAAGGAAGATTCATCTGTTTGTTTACTGACAGGTGTGGTTAAATCCACAGGCTTTAATATAATTAACCCCAGTTACCAAGGGGCTAATTATCTAGTCTAGTTTTCATCAACTTTATCTTAAACAAGAAATTTACACTGTTTCCTCCTCTCACCTCTTTCCGCTCCCCCCTCCATGTCTTACTCTTGACCCCAAACACTTTTCCTTTCAAAATTTACTAGTAATACTTAATTGCCAGGCTAACCAGTTTTCATCCAGTTTTGCCTGAGGGACTTCTACTAGGTGACCATCCACAATTCAAACACTCTGTTTGGGGTTTTCATGATGTGTTCTCTCTTGAGTGATGTGACCCTTCTAATCTCTACCTCCTTGTAGAGAAAAGCTTTAATCCTTCTAATCTAATCTCTCTGTCCTCACTGTTTGGTTCTTACCCACAAGAAGCCCCTGTTCTTGTTCTTCTCAGTGAACACATTCATCCTAACGGTTTGTTGCCTCTAGCACTGGCTGCGCTGTGCTTAGTCACTCAGTCCTGTACAACTCTGCAACCCAATGGACTGTAGCCTGCCAGGCTCCTCTGTCCACCAGGATTCTCCAGGCAAGACACTGGAGTGGGTTTCCTTGTCCTCCTGCAGGGGATCTTCCCAACCTAGGGAATGAACCCGTGTCTCCTGTAGTTCCTATATTGCAGTCAGATTCTTTACCACTGAGACACCAGTGGTAAATGCAGTAGGTCCTTGTGGTTTAAATATTATTTTAATGAAATAGGATGGAGTCTTCCTAGGCAGGGGCTACAGACTGATCAAACTGATTCTTGCTTAAGCATTTTGAAGTCTTCTCCTCCTTATTACCTGCAATTAAACAGTAATGAAGAATCATTGGAAAAATTAAAATGCATACAGCATAGCTAATGATGTAAGAGGGACGACAGCCTAGCTAAAGACCCAGGCACACATTCACATCCCATTAACTAGTCTTTTAACTGCTGTCTCCTGAGTTACTGCACATGTAGAAACTGAAGAGATCTACACAGGCAGGAACTTATCACAGGAGAGAGTGCCTGACCAGACTGCCAAGCTTAGTGGGAGCAAATATCTCCTGCCAGAGCCTGCCAAAGTGTTTGTTCACTCTTCCAGATCGCTTGCAGTAGGAGCTCTGATGACGAGCTGGAGCTCGTGTCTTAGCTGTCATTACCAACAGCATTACTGATGAGTATGCTGAGCCCAGGATTCAGAGTAGGAATTCTCTGATACTCTTCTCTGCAGGGCTGGCCTCAAACTAACTGTGAATTCAGTCACCTTCATCCGTCCTCAGGGCAATCCAAAGTTTCTTCTTATATAGCCCCTCCCTGCTACTCTCTCCCCAAACCTTTTCAAGATGCCTTATTCATCAGAGGTTGAAAAAGGGTTGGGGATACAGGGAGGAGGAATTAGAAAGGGGAAACTTTTTACTTTTTAAAAATTTTCTTTATTTAAAATAATTTTTTTTTTAATGTGGACCATTTTAAAAATCTTTATTGGATTTGTTACAATATTGCTTCTGGGGTTTTTTATTTAAATTCATTTATTTTAATTGGAGGCTAATTTCTTTACAATATTGTATTGGTTTTGCCATACGTCAACATGAACCGCCACGGGTGTACATGTGTTCCTCATCCTGCCCCCCCTCCCACCTCCCTCCCCATACCATCCCTCTGGGTCATCCCAGTGCACCAGCCCCAAGCATCTTGTATCCTGCATCGAACTTGGACTGGCGATTCATTTCTTATATGATATTATACATGTTTCAATGCCATTCTCCTAAATCATCCCACCCTCTCCCTCTCCCACAGAGTCCAAAAGACTGTTCTATACACCTGTGTCTCTTTTGCTGTCTCGCATACAGGGTTATCATTACCATCTTTCTAAATTCCCTATATATGTGTTAGTATGCTGTATTAGTGTTTTTCTTTCTGGCTTCTCTTTTATGTTGTTGTTGTTTTTTGTCCATGAGGCATGGATCTTAGCTCCCTGACCAGCGATGGAACTCACACCCTCTGTATTGAAAGGCAAAGACCACCAGAGAAGTTCTGGAGCTAATTTTTAAATGAAAATAATACATGTACATATTTTTTTGTAAGTCAAAGACTGTTCTAAGGTTTAGAACTAAAAAGACAGTCACTTGGCTCTTTTCTTCCTTCATCATTTCCATCTTATACTACCAAGATGTAACCACTTTCAGCTATTTTAACAATTTCTCTTGGCATTTACCTCCATGTCTAAATAATCTGCTTATGTGCCTATTTATTTTTACATTTTGATTTTAACATTATCGATCGGTTTTCTATGGCTATACTTTAATAAGTTTAGAACCCCAACTGCCTAACACATGTACACTCTGCTAAACCCTAAAATTGGCTATATGATAACTGGATATAAAAGTGTTTATACTTTTATTGGATATAATAGTATTTCAGCTGTCATATAGTGTGTTATGTTTTCTTTCTTGTTCAACCTTTTTTCTAAGTTAATAAATGCCTTGTTTTTTAAAGCTTAGCTAACTAAATCAGCTCCAAGAATATCTCACCATGTAGACAAGAAATCATGTCATCTATCAATTACTTTTTTATTTTATTTTTGGGGCTTTCCTCTGAAGTCTCTCAAATCAACCTGGGCTAATTGCTCTTGAGACCAGTTGTTCTGGGTCTACCCTCACTCTCATCCAGGAATTTCCTTTGTCCTTTTCTAATGCTGGATGCTCTATTTTCATGTTCCATTTATCTCTCTTTCTTGTTTTTGCCTTATTTTTGTGGGGTACACCTTCCAGTAGCTTCCAAAGCAAAGTACATAGGAGGAATATTTCTTAAGAGCTGCTTATTTAAGTGTTTTTATTCTAGCTCCTACTTAACTGATAGTATTTTAGGGTTCATATTTCCAAGTTGAGAATAATTTTGGCTCAGAATTATTTTGCTTTTGGGAAGCCCATTGGTATGTGGTTAGCTGTCTCTGGTATGTGAGCTATGTTTTATCTCCTCTCCAGGGTGCCATCAAGTGTTCTTCCCCTAAACCAAGATATGTCAAAGTGCAATTATAGAATTTCAAAATTAAACCTTCTACGACCCCTGGCTTACATTGTTTTGTTCCTTTCTTTTACAAGGATCAATTTAAATGTCTTCCTGTTCACAGCTTTGTTTTCAATAATTGCAATTTGCTAAAAGCTTCAAAAGCTGAAAAATTTGTCACTTTATACATGAAATGCCACCTCCTAAAACCAGAAAGAGTAAGCACATTTCATTTTAGCATCCTGTGTACCGTTCTTGAAAGGGTCTGGGAAGGATCAGGAAAAGAGAGAGGGTGATCACTGGTGATTGTCTAGATTTAACCACAGGTTAAGATGAGAGGTCTGTTTCCTGCAAATGTATCTCACACGCTACTAAGTGAGAGCATGACAGATGCTGGGAAGTCAAAGTAAAGGTCATCTAGTCTCATAAGGCTGATTTTAAAGCAACTATTACTACAAATAGTACTTCATTACAAATGAAAATAATCTGGAAAAATGGTAAACTAGATCCAATTCTAGTGGGACTGTTCTAGGCAAACAAGGATGTATGGCCACTTTAGACATAGGGCATCTTTGATATTATTGCAGAGGTATCTATTTCATATTTATGGAAAGAGGGTTATATTTTAAAATATGTATTGGATGTCTCTATAAGTTGCTTTGGCCTGAGCATTCTGAAAAAACAAACATAAAACAGAGATAAGGGACTTGGAAGGACTTGTAACCCCAAGGAGGGTTGCCTGACTAGGGGGAGAATGACGTGGAAAGGAATATAGGCTGGGTTATTGCTAGAGTAAACACCATAGATGCGTCCTGTAATGGTTTGAGCAAAGAGTCAACCACAATTTGGAGATTTCATACCGTCTTAGTGCTATAAAGAAATGTTCCAGTTGGATGAGGGCTCAAAAACCTCTAGATTTAATGAGGTTTCAACTTTCAGATGCAGTCTCTAGTTTGCATGGAGTAAGACTTGCTAACAAAGTTGACAGCTTTTAAAAAGGCTAATACTTGTTCTGAAGAGTTAGAAAAACCCTGTGGTCCTCGTGTGAGCACCAGCTGGGTTCTGTGAGGTTGACACGTGGTGCTTTTTCTTGAGAAAGTCAACACTGCCTGTGTGTTCCCCCAGAGCAGCAGCGTGTCTGAGGTCAAGAGAAAGCTTGACAGGAAGTTTCATTACGGTGACTTCTATCAAAAGGGAAAAATCTGTTCACTTGAACTCTGAAGTAGGTGTTTTCAAATGTGGCTAGTTGATTTAGGGCTGCTTAATCTGTTGTTGTTATTGTTCAGTAGCTAAGTTGTGTCCGACTCTTTGTGGCCCCATGGACTGTAGCATGCCAGGCTTCCCTGTCCTTCACTGTCTCTGAGAGTTTGCTCAAATTCATGTCCATTGAGTTAGTGATGCTATCTAACCATCTCATCCCATTATCCCCTTCTCTTTTTGCCTTCAATCTTTCCCAGCATCAGGGCCTTTTCCAATGAGTTGGCTTTTCACATCAGGTGGCCAAAGTATTGGAGCTTTAGCTTCAGATGATTACTTATCTACCTACTTAAATATATACTATGCATATTCTTATGTGCTAGGCATTGTACTTGCTGCTTGAAACACGGAAGATAAAGTTGCCACCTCATGGAATTTTAGGATGAATACAAAGAAATATTTCTTTGGGTGGAGGTAATTCTAAGACATTCATAACTTATCCTTCTGCCTTTCCAACAAGTTGCAAGTTTCAAATATAGGTTAATGCCAAGATAAACATATTTTTGAGGAATAAAGGATTTTTGAGAAGTATATTTCTCATCAGATAGATTTAATGGAAGAAAATCATTTAACTGATATAATGATGCTATATTTATAACAATGATAATAATTCAGTGGGTATTTTGCATGTGCCAGATACTGTTAGGAATTTTCCGTTGATTATTTCATTCAGTCTTCTCAACAATCCCATATGTAGGCACTACTGTTATCTCTGTCTGTCTGTCTGTCTGTCTGTCTGTCTTTTCTTTTTAAGAAGAAAAGTGATTTACAAAAAAGTAAAGTAATTTACTTGCCCTGGGGCATTTATAATGTACAGATGAACCAAGAACCAAGCCTAGTGAGTCTGACTCTGAAATGACAGTCTTAACCCCAGACATTCCTTGCTTCCATCAGATTCAGGCTAAATGTCATCCATTTGTGAGGTCAATGTGGATCAGGTCTGTGTGGTCACTCTTCTCAGATGCTGAGGGAAGGCATTGTTGAAGGGCCTGAAAGGTCTAGTCAACCACTGTTAGGAGCATCACCTTTAATCTAGCACAGTCCTTAGTTATGGCTCAATGGCTGATTCATCTCTGTTTTGTCAGTGCCTCTTTGTGGAAACTCTGTCCAAGTGAAAAATAGGCATAAACCTACTCAGCAGAACCCAAGTGGAAGGAAAATCTCAATCACAATTTGCTTTCACGTCGAGTAAACATCCTACATCAAAGAGATGGAAGTTGGCTTATGAGTGGAAGCTCGGAAATGGCTCATCTGTTAGCTCATATAAACGGCACTAAATATCAGCTTGAAAAGCACCAGGGCATGTTCAGAGTATAGAAAGCTAAGATGTAATCACTTACAACTCCTCTGTACGGATGTGTGTGTGTGTGTGTGTGTGTGTGTGTGTGTGAGTGAGTGTGCTATTTTGTGAGTCAAGCTAAGGTCAGAAATATTAAATTATTCAATTAGGCAGCAAAAGATTAAGCCCATCAAATGTGTTAATGTGACATATAACTTCACAAATGGGACTTTAGGATAGCTTGCTAGGATTCTCCAACATGGCAAAGTACCTATTAGCTTTTACTGCGGCTTGTCTTCAGATTGAGGTAGAATCAGCTAATAGTTCTAGAAAGAAGTGGTGGTGGAGGGAACATGGATTGGAAGTCAATGTTCCTGAGCAGTCATTTTCCTTTTGTAATTTGCTTTTCTTTCCTAACTTCTCTTCAGACATACAAGTAAGCTGTCTTATTCTTATTAATCACTTGACAATAATGTTTACTATATACTGAATTGTATCCTGGGGAATTAACCATGTTTTAAAGAAATAAATTTTATACAGTGCAGTAATTTGAATGTATTATTGTTATATGCCATTATTACTCAAATAATATTATTTGTTACATTGGAAACACTATACATTTTCCAAAAACTGGAAAACGAGCTACAGAAACTGGGATACATCTGCATAGCTGTTAAAATGATGTTAGCAAAGATTTTTTTTTTTTACTAACAAGTAAAAATATTACTCTGTTAAATGAATAAATTAAGTTAAAACTTGTTCACATAATCTAGTGTTTGTAAAATATCCATAGAAAAAAGACTGGGAGGCCCATTCCAAAATGTTAAGATTGTCTCAGGGTTATGGATATCAGCTTTTTCCTCTTCTGTTTTTTTTTTTTTTTTTGCTATTCTTTCTGTGTTATTCATATTCTCTGTCATAAGAGTTATTTTCATAATCTCAAACCAAAGTAAAAAATCTCATTTAAGAGACATTTGAATTATTCATAAGTACCAATGGAAACTTTAATTAGCAGTCACCATTATGTTTGGGCACTTAAAGCAATTTCAATATCAAGCAATTTTAGTACTTTCAGTAAAGTGATTTGTTCAAAGTATGAGAAAGATATGATTTAATTATGGCCTTTTATGCAAATCCCATTTATGGCCAAAGAATGGAGAGCACCTGGGTTGCACGTGGACTTCCTGGTGGCCTTGCCCTGAGTGTGTGTAAGGCTAGGAGCACGCTGCCTGCCGCTCCTGTTGTCTCCCTACACCTGTCTCAACTCCCCTCCCATTGATTCAGGACCTGCCTTAAGGTCATTCTTTGAGGCAGGCCTTCCCATGCCTCTCTTCTCACTCTCCACTCCAGTCCCTCAGGAAGATCATTCTATTAAAAGCACCCTGCCAGCACACTGTCGTTTTTCAGGGAGCCTTTTCTGTGATGTGATTTCTGTCCACCCATCCTTCTGCTGCACTTGACACTCTCTGGCTCCCTGAGCAGCTAGAGGAGAGTATAGCACTTTAGAATTCAGTCCCTATTTGTTGCACGAACAAGTGGATCCATCACATTTTAGATGCCAGATGTCAATTCCAAAGGTGTACATATCCCCATGCCACTGAAATTATATTCGAAGGAGAAGCCCTGGAATGGGGCCATGATGGAAGCTGGATATGGAGTGGAAAAGTGAGGGATGTGCCTTCCTTCAGACACATTAGCAATGAGAGTGTGTGTTAGTCTATCAACCCTATTCTTAAGTCAGAGCTGAGGTTTAATAATAGTATAGCCTCTGCCTGAGTATGAAAGCAAACTACTTGGCTTTGCATTCCAGCTAGTCATTTACTACATCTGTGAATATGGCTTGTGATTTAATACTCCTGTGCCGTAGTTCCTTCATCCGTATAAAGAGCTATGCCAAACCACTCAGTCGTATCTCTCTGTGACCCCATGGACTGTAGCCCACCAAGCTCCTCTGTCCATGGGATTCTCCAGTGAAGACTACTGGAGAAGGTGCCATGCCTCCTCCAGGGCATCTTCCAGACCCATGGATAGAATCCTCATCTCTTGTGTTTCCTGAATTGTCAGGCTAGCTCTTTACCACTAGTGACTCCTGGGAAGCCCATAATGAGCTCTAGTACCGATTAAAGTTATTGTAAAGAGAAAAGGAGAGGCAGCACCTACAGAGCTGAGCACAGCCCTGGATACTTCAGGTGTTCATTATGTCTCTTCAACAGCAGCAGTATTGTTATTATTAACAGTTTTTAAATTTCTAAAGTCATTACCAACTTTGAGACACAAATTTCTCAATGACCACTAGATGGCATTAAGTTTAATTTAAAACATACAGAGTGTTGCCCTTATTCATATCTATAAAAACATGTGGTGAAAGGCAATTTCATACATTCTGATTTTTAAGGTCAGACTTAATAAGTAAGGGGTTTTCATTATTTTACATAGGAAAATCCTAGAGGGGATCATATTTGATTCAGCTATGTTTCCATTAAGGGCTCACCAGGCTTCTTTGTTTTTCAATTAAGATGTTTACTATTGAGTGTTCTGAACTATGCCATAAATTAAATGGCCATCTCAGTGCACTGAAAACACAACCATAGTTTTGCAACCTTGGTGGGGTATACAGGTGATAAACAATGTGTTAAACTCAGTGGTGAGTTGGACAGAAGTTTCTGTGGGTTTCTTGAGCTGGGAGTGAAGATCATACAACAGTGATTCTGTGTGAAGCAGATGAGCATATATAGGAAGAGCCTGGTGCATCAGGCAGGAAGTGTACTCACTTGCTCAAGGATGCTGTATCATGAGACAGATGCCTGTTGCTTTCTCAGCTTTGCAGAATGTAATAAATGAGCAGAAAATGCAAGTACATTATAAATATCCTCCTCAGCAAGCTGCAGAGGACTTAAAAGTTCAGGATTGCTGATTTTTTTTTTTGTGGATTTCCCAGACATTAATCTGTGGATATGTTATCTAAGGTGTTGTAGAAGAGATATGTATTTAGGACATTCAGAAAGGAGAATAACCATGGTGAGAAGTAAACTTTGATGGGGTGGGTGGCTCACTAAGAGCAAAGAGGCACACAGTGTTTAACAAGGGGAAAAATTAGTTTTGTTATAATGGCCAATGAACCTGAGTTGAGAAACCATCCACTTGGCAGTTTTGTTCAATGTTAGAGTTGGATTGCTGAATGACCCAGCTCACATGTGAACTTCACTGGGGCAGCAAAGGCATGTGTATGACATTTCTGAGTCTTCAATGAAGAACATAGTACTTACGGGGAGCACTGTCTGCATTCAATAAATGTTGGTTTAATGAAAAGTAATAAAATATCCAATCAGTTAGACTAAATGAAAGAATCCTATTGGAGGTCAGCAAGTGGTATTTTTGGTCAAGTTGTTATAGCGTATTTGTAAGAAGACACTCCCCTTTCATTTTAAATATATAAGAGAATATAAAATATGAACCAAATATAACAAAAAGAGATAAAAAGGCAAGGTAAAGTTGAAAAATAAACTAAAGGTCTATATGAACCAGAAATAGAACTCAATCACAATGAATGAGGCTAAAGGTTTAGGGTATTGCTGCTGCTGCTGCTGCTGCTGCTGCTAAGTCGCTTCAATCATGTCCGACTCTGTGCGACCCCACGATGGCAGCCCACTGGGCTCCGCCATCCCTGGGATTCTCCAGGCAAGAACACTGGAGTAGGTTGCCATTTCCTTCTTCAATGCATGAAAGTGAAAAGTGAAAGTGAAGTCGCTCAGTCGTGTCTGACTCAGCGACCCCATGGATTGCAGCCTACCAGGCTCCTCCGCCAATGGGAGTTTCCAGGCAAGAGTACTGGAGTGGGATGCCATTGCCTTCTCCTTAGGGTACTGGGCTCCTTGTATCCCTCAGAATAGATTGATGAGTTTTGCTTCTGTGGAAAACAAAAACGCTCTCCTTGTGGAATGGGGAATTGGGTCCAGGCTTGGGCTTCCCAGGGGGTGGTAGTGGTAAAGAACCTGCCTGCCAATGGAGGAGATATAAGAGATGTGGGTTCAGTCCCTAGGCTGGAAAGATCCCCTGGAGAAGGGCATGGCAACCCACTCCAGTATTCTTGCCTGGAGAACCCCATGGACAGAGGAGCCTGGTGGGCTATAGCTGATAGGGTTGTACAGAGTCAGACACAACTGAGGTGCCGTGGTACACACACATTCACTGCTTGCATTTAACTCCCAAAGTCTTGATCAGAATTAAGATTAAATTTTAACAAGAAGAAAAGCGAATCCACTACAATCGAGATATCTAGACTTTAGTCTTATTGACTTTAAAAATGTTGGTTTTTTCTGTTGTGTTGTTGTTGTTTTTAGCAAATTTAGAAAGGAATGATCACTTATGGGGATGATTCAGATTAGCCAAAGCCCAAGACACTGATGTAAAAAAAATTTTTTTTTCTCCAAAAACCTAGAATGCAAATGTAGCTAGAAATAACAGATGGCCAAGGCACTCTCTCCTTTGTGAGTACACCACCTAGAAAACTAAATTATAATCAGAAGTCTGCCTACTGAGCATGAGATCAGAGCAAGAGGAATTAATAATACAATTAAAATGATTGAAAAGTTTTATGGTAGAGGTGGGCAAACTTTTTCTGTAAAGGTTTTGTCAAGAATACACAACTTTGCCATTATAATGCAAAAGGAGCCATAGTCAATGGGTAGATGAATGGACATGCCTGTGATACAATAAAATTTTATTTACAAAACAGGGTTTGGTCTATGAGCTATAGTTTACCAACCCCTGTTTTGTGGCACCAGATCCTATATGCCTGATGTATCCCTCTCCGCCATGTGGTTAGAGATACTGCATTTATATGAGGCACTGAATTCTTGAATTAGGGTTTTCTCACCCTTGGTTAAAGAGAGATGAAATTAGTGTCTGTGACTTGGCGTTTGGCAGGCCTCTGTGGTCCCCTCCTCCTCATGATTAAGGCTCCTTAGGTATGATCATTCCTCCAACTAGATTTGAGTGTTGGTGGTTTAGGAAGCATTCTGCCTTCTTAAGGTGACTTTGGATATCTCTGTTTCAGTTTAACCCTTGGGGAACATTTTATTTCCCAGTTCTATACTGGTCCCCAGCTCTCTCATTTCCCATTTCTAAGAGATTTCTCATCATCACCCCACACTGATTCTGCAATGGCAGCTCATGGTGCAGATCCAAACAAAGGAAAGCGCTGAAGCATGGTTATCAGTTGATGCTTAAAATGCGTATTTCTCCCAGTTGTGTGGTTTCAGGAAAAGTGCCTCAAGTTTTATATCCCCCAGAGCCCTCACTGTCAGTCTGGGACTCAAAAACACCTTGGGCTGAGTCTACATTTTAAGAAAACACATGTAAAGGACTTTTTTTTTCCTCACAAGAGTTTTTTTACATTTTTGTAGTAATTATTCTGGTCTGATGGCCTCTGATTCTTGTCAATGTATAACTTCAGTTAGTGATGGAGGAGCAGCCATTTCTTATCCTAAGTGGTGGCATCAGAGTCTACTTTAGCAACTTAGAATGTAGAATGTGGGCAGAACTCCTGCCGCGCTAGCATCGCCTGGGAGCCGATTAGCAATGCAGACTCACAGGACCCCAGACCTTCTCAATGAGAATCTGCATTTTAACAGAATCCTCAGATAATCCATGATAATAAATTTTGAAGTCCAACTTATTTTGCATCTTAATAGTTTTTATTTTTTATCTTTTTGGCTTTCTTTAGATATAATTGACAAAATTATAAGACATTTAAAATGCATGTCATTTATCATAGTGATTTGCTATATGCTGACATTGTAAAAGGATTTCCCCTAGCACATCTATAACTTAATGTTAATTAGGAAACAGTGGCTCCTTTTGGCTGCAGAATTCAGAAAGGCCATAAAGTTAGAGATGTGGGGTTAATTCCTCTCATATTTTCATATCTTTGGGCAGATCATGAGGGTATGTGGTGGTCTTGATGGGTGTGGTCGTCCCAAAGTCTGTTCATAACTCAAATTATTATGATTAGAGGGGTTGATATATTTAAATAAATTTATTATAAAATATTTATAAATTCAAATATATAAATATATTTAAATAAACATATTTATATATACACATATATATTCTTTCCCCTTATTAGTTATTATAAAATGTTGTATATAGTTTCTTGTGCTACTGTAGGTCTTTGGTTATCTATCTTATATATAGTAATGTGTATATATTAATCCCAGCCACCTAATTTATCCTTTGCTCTTTGGTAACCATAAGTTTGTTTTCTGTGCAATCTTAAAAATTTTTAAAAAGTCTTCCTAAGTGACTCTAATCAGATTGATTATATTCTTTGCAGCCAAAGATGGAAAAGCTTTATACAGTCAGCAAAAACAAGATTGGGAGCTGACTGTGGCTCAGATCATGAACTCCTTATTGCCAAATTCAGCCTTAAATTGAAGAGAGTAGGGAAAACCACCAGCCCATTCATGTATGACCTAAATAAAATCCCTTATGATTATACAGTGAAAGTGACAAATAGATTCAAGGGATTAGATCTGATAGACAGAGTGCCTGAGGAACTCTGGGTGGAGGTTCATAACATTGTACAAGAGGCAGTGATCAAGACCATCCCCAAGAAAAAGAAATGCAAAAAGGCAAAATGGTTGTCTGAGGAGGCCTTACAAATAGCTGAGAAAAGCAGAGAGGCTAAAGGCAAAGGAGAAAAGGAAAGATATACCCATTTGAACGCAGAGTTCCACATAATAGCAAGGAAAGATAAGAAAGCCTTCCTCAGTGATCAGTGCAAAGGAGTAGAAGAAAATAATAGAATGGGAAAAAAGAGATCTCATCAAGAAAATTACAGATACCAAGGGGACATTTTATGCAAAGACGGGCTCAGTAAAGGACAGAAATGGTATGGACCTAACAGAAGCCGAAAACAAGAAGAGGTGGCAAGAATACACAGAAGAACTATATAAAAAAGATCTTAATGACCCAGATAACCACGATGGTATGATCACTCACCTAGAGCCAGACATCTTGGAATGTGAAGTCAAGTGGGCCTTAGAAAGCATCACTATAAACAAAGCCAGTGGAGGTGATGGAATTCCAGTTGAGCTATTTCAAATCCTAAAAGATGCTGTGAAAGTACTTCACTGAATATCCCAACAAATTTGGAAAACTCAGCAGTGGCCACAGAACTGGAAAAGGTCAGTTTTCATTCCAATCTCAAAGAAAGGCAATGCCAAAGAATATTCAAACTACTGCACAATTGTACTCATCTCACATGCTAGCAAAGTAATGCTCAAAATTCCCCAAGCCCAGTTTCAACAGTATGTGAACTGTGAACTTCCAGATGTTCAAACTGGATTTAGAAAAGGCAGAGGAGCCAGAGATCAAATTGCCAACATCCTCTGGATCATGGAAAAAGGAAGAGAGTTCCAGAAAAACATCTATTTCTGCTTTATTGACTATGCCAAAAACTTTGACTGTGTGGATCACAATAAACTGTGGAAAGTTCATAAAGAAATGGGCATACCAGACCACCTGACCTGCCTCTTGAGAAATCTGTATGCAGGTCAAGAAGCAACAGTTAGAACTGGACATGGAACAACAGACTCTTTCCAGATCGAGAAAGGAGTATGTTAAGGCTGTGTATTGTCACCATGCTTACTTAACTTATATGCAGAGTCCATCATGTGAAATGCCAGGCTGGATGAAACACAAGCTGGAATCAAGACTGCTGGGAGAAACATCAGTAACTTCAGATATGCAGATGACACCAGCCTTATGGCAGAAAGTGAAGAAGAACTAAAGAAGCTCTTGAAGAAAGTGAAAGAGGAGAATGAAAAAGTTAGCTTAAAGCTCGACATTCAGAAAACGAAGATCATGGCATCCAATCCCATCACTTCATGGCAAATAGATGGGGAAAGAATGGAAACAGTGACAGACTGTATTTTCTTGGGCTCCAAAATCACTGCAGATGGTGACAGCAGCCATGAAATTAAAATACGCTTGCTCCTTGGAAGAAAAGCTATGACCAACCTAGACAGCATATTCAAAAGCAGAGACATTACTTTGCCAACAAAAGTCCATCTAGTCAAAGCTATGGTTTTACCAGGAGTCATGTATGGATGTGAGAGTTGGACTGTGAAGAAAGCTGAGTGCTTAAGAATTGATACTTTTGAACTGTGGTGTTGGAGAAGACTCTTGAGAATCCCTTGGACTGCAAGGAGATAAACCAGTCATTCCTAAAGGAGATCAGTCCTGAATATTCATTGGCAGGACTGATGCTGAAGCTGAAACTCTAATACTTTGGCCACCTGATGTGAAGAACTGACTCATTGGAAAAGATCCTGATTTGGAGAAAGATTGAAGGTGGGAGAAGAAGGGGATGACAGATGATGTGATGGTTGGATGGCATCACTGACTCAATGGACATGAGACTGAGTAAGATCCAGGAGTTGGTGATGGTCAGGGAGGCCTGGCGTGCTGAAGTCCATGGGGTTGCAAAGAGTCGGACATGACTGAGCGACTGAACTGAACTGAACTAAGGCAAGAAGAAGAAGATGGCAGAGTAAGGGGATGGTATGAGAGGGAGGGTTTATGATCTCACTGTGGCCTTACCTGTGGGTAAGTGGGTGGGGGAATGTTGAAGATGCTGATCTGTTTTTATAATAAATGGAACCTAGAGCCAAGCCAAGTGGAACCCATTCAGGGTGTCGCTTCTGTTGACCTAAAACAAATAGACTACCAGATATTTCTGCAGCAAAGATCATTCTTTTGGGATCAGCAGAGAATTGAAATTCAGGGCCTGCAACAATGAGCTGCCTATTGAGAAATCTGTATGCAGGTCAGGAAGCAACAGTTAGAACTGGACATGGAACAACAGACTGGTTCCAAATAGGAAAAGCAGTACATCAAGGCTGTATATTGTCACCCTGCTTATTTAAATTATATGCAGAGTACATCATGAGAAATGCTGGACTAGAAGAAACACAAGCTGGAATCAAGATTGCTGGGAGAAATATCAATGACCTCAGATATGCAGATGACACCACCCTTATGGCAGACAGTGAAGAGGACCTAAAAAGCCTCTTGATGAAAGTGAAAGAGGAGAGTGAAAAAGTTGGCTTAAAGCTCAACATTCAGAAAACAAAGATCATGGCATCTGGTCCCACCACTTCATGGGAAATAGATGGGGAAACAGTGGAAACAGTGTCAGATTTTATTTTGGGGGGCTCCAAAATCACTGCAGATGGTGACTACAGCCATGAAATTAGAAGACGCTTATTTCTTGGAAGAAAAGTTATGAACAACCTAGATAGTATATTCAAAAGCAGAGACGTTACTTTGCTGACTAAGGTCCGTCTAGTCAAGCCTATGGTTTTTCCAGTGGTCATGTATGGATGTGAGAGTTGGACCGTGAAGAATGCTGAGCACTGAAGATTTGATGCTCTTGAAGTGTGGTGTTGGAGAAGACTCTTGGAAGTCCTTTGGACTGCAAGGAGATCTAACCAGTCCATTCTGAAGGAGATCAGCCCTGAGATTTCTTTGGAAGGTATGATGCTAAAGCTGAAACTCCAGTACTTTGGCCACCTCATGTGAAGAGTTGACTCATTTGAAAAGACTCTTATGCTGGGAAGGATTGGGGGCAAGAGGAGAAGAGGACAACAGAGGATGAGATTGCTGGATGGCATCACAGACTTGATGAACGTTAGTCTGAGTGAATTCTGGGAGTTGGTGATGGACAGGGAGGCCTGGTGTGCTGTGATTCATGGGGTCGCAAAGAGTTGGATGCTACTGAGCGACTGAACTGAACTGAACTGAACTGATAAGTTCTCCTCAGGCAAAGGAAGGATAAGTCTTCTACAGAGGGGAGAAAGAAGTGAAGAGGCTGTGGAAAACAAAGAATCCATGGCTTTTCATTGGTTGATTCTTACCTGGAGAGAAGAGGAGCCTTTCATCTTCCCGATGGCTCTGGTATCAGCAGAGGGCATAAGAGCACCCCTTCTGATCCCTCATCTTCATTTAACTGAGCTTTGAGTTTATCAATTTTTTATACTTCAAAGTCACCTTTAGGCCTCAGAGAACCTAGCATGATAATCCCTTTTGTTACCTCTTGGTTATGCCTATAACTTTTAGAAGAATAAACAGGTACAGGTGGTTAACTGAAAGAAAAGATTCATACTACCACCTTGACAACATAGCTGAAGAATGGTGCAAAATGTGTGGCTTTCCCCTGTCCCACTTCCTTTCTCATAAGGTTGCCAAGTTACAGAATCTACTACTTTCGCTTATTGGGAGTCCCTTCTTTTACTGATTTCCATCTTTTGTCTATCCTTCTGTAGGTTTTTCTCCTCTTTTTAAATCCTTCTGCACAAATTCCTCTCTCCCTCCCAACTCTGATGTCTAGACTCCATCTTAGAGGTGGTTCTCAGTGTCATGATAATCATTGGCTGTGTCCTGGAAGGTGGGTATAGGGCTTTGTTTGTTGAAAGAGTAAGCTTTAGGCACTCAGAGTCTTCACAGAGACTAGTGCAACTCTTGATGGGTTCTCCATGTTTAATTTAGCTGAGTTATTCTACTCATCCCAGTAGTTTTCTCGTCACCCTCTCATATCAAAGATTCTCTCCACTAGGAGAGATGTGAGAAGAAAAGAAGTGCATGGCAGGAAGGAAAACATTGTTTAACATCTTTAGGTTGCTAAGGAAACTGGCTATCACATGGAGGGAAAAGACAGCAAGGTTGCTATCTGATTCTGAGGACAAGGTTGAGAAGTAGTATTTCCCTAATTCTGAAGCACTTTGGAAATTGATGTCACACTATTTTGCCCACTTAGCTCTAATATTGGAGTGCTTAAAACCTATTATAGTGAAACCTGTATCTTCTTCAACTCTTTAAGGGGAAGTCTTTACGATATTTTTTGCTTTCTGGGGCTTATATTTATATGGTAACGTTCCCTTTAAGAGGAACTCAGAGATAAGTTGAAACAAACTCCAGTCTGAAGTCAAGGTGAAATAAAGCTTTCTATGAGGAGGAATTATTCATGGACCTCATAATTGACAATCTTGTGCAAGATAATTGGAACATCATTTTAGACACTCCTTGTGACTTGATTGAATTTTAGTTGGATCTAAGTATTCAGCCTGAAGGTACTCTGAAAGTATAATTCTGTTTGGAATAAAGTTAAAGGAATTTTGGGGTAAAAATTTGGAGGTTAAAAACTATAATGCTGGTGGGCACAGAATCAGGGACAGGAACTATGCCAGTACAAATAACTCACATATATGCTGGCCCTGAAATTCTAGAAAAATCCTTTTTACAAAGGAAAAAAGATAAGCTAAACCAGGGAATTTCCCTTGTAATATAAGAAGCATATATATCATGGCCAGCAAATATTCAATATGACTGTTGCCCCTTCCCTCCAACCTATACCCGAACAGACATTGCTAGTTGATCAAGACTCACTTTTCCACAAAGCATACAACTGGTCTTGCAGTGATCACTACAGTTTTCCAAGTAGCCAAGGGGAATCACATAACTTGATATCTGAGATTATCTGAGATACAATTTACCTTCCTTGATAGCCTCAGTCACCAAAGAAGGCTCTCAGGTAGACTTGAAATCCTTCTTTGTCCAAATGTCAGAGAAACATTGCAAAATGTCATAGAAGGAGAAAGAGAAGATAAGGTACACAGAAAGTCTTAGTGTAAATCAGATCTGAATCTTTTACATAGCTGATTGAATATTATTTATTCTCAACTTGAAAGAAATTGCTCCTATGTCATTCAAAGAGGGCCCAAACTGAAAGCTAAAGTCACTAAATACTCTCACATTCTAGAGAGAGATGCAAATGAACGGCCTAGAGTTGAAGCAGAAACTTTATAGGATTTCTACTTTATAGGGTTTGTTTATGAAGAAGCAGTCAAATCAGCCCCATTACCTCTAATCACCACTGCCTTCCTGGTCTGTGAAAGAAACCTGGGGAGAGGAAAAGCGTCATCACAGTTCTTTGAAATGTGGGGGAGTTCTCCCTCTCCTCCCCAGAATGGAAGAGGTGCACTCCAAGAGATCATCTGCAAACAGAGTTGGTGTTTTCAAGAAGGAAAGGCTGGATTGCTCTTGTTCCTCATTATGACAGCTTGCTTTTATGTTTCTCTGCCTGTGTGAGGAGGGGAAGTAAGACCTGCAGCAAGAAGGTGGTCGAGAGATGGGACGGCAGTGGAGCGCCTGCTTGCTGACCCTTGGTATTCAAGGAAGCATGAGTTTTCCAAGGGTTGGGAAGACACAGCAGAAGGTAGCTTGGCCAAGTTTATTTGTCCTCACCAAGAAGATATGCTTTCTGGATGTGGGAACCTCAGCAGCAAAGGCTGTGACATTGACCACTGGTGGGAGACAGTGGAGCAATGATGAAAGGGGCTGAACCAGAGTTAAAGTTCCCATGTTTGGCACTCTTCAGTGGGAGGCTCCACAGGGCCCTCCAGAGAAGCCTGAAATGTACAACTCAAGATATTCATCATTCAGAAGCCAACTCTACGGAGGACACTGGTTGTCAGTATAAGAAGAGAAAGTCAATAAGAATAGACAAGAGCCCGCCCTTAAGACACAAGAGAAAACATTTACCTTTTCCAGTGTGGTGGCCAGCCTTCAGAACAGACTTCTTATTTTTCTTCTCTTTTGTTCTCTATCCTCCAACCTCTCACCACTCTATACCTACTTTTCTCTGTTCTCTACTTTCTAGAGCATAGAAAGAGATTGGGATTCCTGGATTCCAAAGCTTTTGTGTTGAGTGGGCTCAATCTGCAGATAATTGTAGCTATGGGAATACTGGGGAAAAAATACTACTTGATGCTTGAATTTACACAACTAATAATGGTTTCTTTGGAGTTAATTACACTCTCTTTCTTCTTTTTATTCCCCTCGCCCCAAGATACTAATTTGAAATGATAAAATTTTCTAATAATAAAATGAAAGATTCTAAATATTCTTATAAAGGGTAGCAAGGTAAGTTGTCATCTTACTTCTACCCTCATTTACTCAGAGGCACAGGTCCTATGGCTGAGCTGCAAATCAAAAGGTGAGGATTACACCCTGCTTGTAGTGGAGGATTACAAAGCCATATAACACATGGGTACAGAATTGGGGCCAATAATTCAATCTGCTGTACTTCTCAATCCATTTATTTGGTATGATCTTAATTTCTTGCTATTTCATATAGCTTAGTTATATATAATATATAAATTGTTGGCTTCCCAGGTGGCACAGTGGTAAAGAATCTGCCTGCCAATGCAGGAGGCAAAGAATATGCGGGTTTGATTCCTGGGTCATGAAGATCCTCTGGAGGAGGAAATGGCAACCTGTTTCATTCCAAACTCTCACCTGGAAAATCCCATGGACAGAGGAGCCTGGTGGGCTACATGGGCAAAGAGTCAGACATGACTGAGCACATGAGCTGAACTGAATGTCTATAAATTATCTGTGTTATAAAAGAGAAACTTCTCTAGGGCTAGGGCCATGTAGAAGAGGGTGATCTGAAGGATAAGGAAATTAGAGACAGTGTGATCAGGCAGAAAGTTGATGAAATCAGTTAGGGCAGGATGAATCTTGAGCTGAGATGGGCTAACATGTTAGACAGGAAGGGGAAGAAAGTCCCTCTGAGAAAGACTTTGGAGACAGGAATGTGTCTGGCAGGTTGATTGGTTGATAGGAAAAAGGAAGGGGTTCTTGTCATGCCCAGATGCCTGGCTTGGGCGATGACAATAATCAGGGGAAAGTATAGCTCAGTACTGGATGTGGAAATATGAGGGCCTGTGAGATATTCAGGGATGCCCATGAAGCATTTAGATTTTTGGATCTAAACCTCAGGAGACAAAGATTTTGCTGGAAACAAAGATTTAGGCATCATCAACTTGGAGTAATTAATGTTCCAAGTGAAGTGGAAGTTGCTCAGTCATGTCTGACTCTGCGACCCACGGACTATATAGTCCATGGAATTCTCCAGGCCAGAATACTGGAGTGGGTAGCCTTTCTGTTCTCCAGGGGATCTTCCCAAATAATGTTCTAGGAACAGAAGAAATTCCTGAAGAGGCCTATGTGTAGAAATATGAAGCCCAAACCCACTGGCTTTTAAGAAATAGCAGGGGAAGTAAAATTCACAAAAGGGATCATAGTATATGCGGGGGGCAAGTCAATACAAGCTGAAACTCAGAAATGTCAAGATGAAATGAGCTGTTATAATTTGGGCTCATTTCCTCCCCAGATCCAAAGTTCTTCTCTAGGGCAATGTCCCACACCACCCTGCCCACCTTGTGTTGGCAATGCTTGGGTCCAGGGAGTGTGTGTTAGGTGCTTCTAGTTTTTGCAGGCAAAGGAGAGTTCCACAGGGACATGATGATTCATTTTTGCTTTCCTTCAAATAAAAATTAGTCTCAATGAGCCCTGAAACCCTACCAAATGAATCTAGATGTGTTTTGGGGTTTTAATCCATTGTGGTGATGGTGTTCAGTCACTAAGTTGTGTCTGACTCTTTGTGACACCATGGACTGTAGCCTGCCAGCCTCCTCTGTCCGTGGGATTTCCCAAGCAAAAATACTGGAGTGGGTTGCCGTTTCCTTCTCCAGAGGATCTTCCCAACCCAGACACCAGGGAAGCCTTTAATCCATTGTAGGCAACAGTTTTTAGCATTTTAACTTGAACCATTTGTGTTAGTGAACACAAATTAATTATTGGTATTTCTGTATCCACCCACTAAATTAGTGAAACAACCACGAAATTACCTTTGTTTTGTCTGATTTTTTGTAAGTATTTATGAGACACAAGAAAGGGTAGATTGAGATGAAAACAAAGTCCTTGGAGAACACTTGTGAAGTTAAGTAATTTTCAAAGGGGCTTTGTATCATCAGAAAGACTGCTTTCCTTAGAACCATCTGAATTATACTTGGGAGACCTTGCTGATGTCTCTGAGTGGTGCTTGAGATGAACCCCAGACTGCAATTTTCTCAAAAGCAATTACTAAAAAAGGGCCTTATTGAAGAGGTAATGAAACTGTTCATCACCACAAAAACACTTTCCACCAGGCATGAAGAGAACGCTTGCTGGGCTGGGTGGGCTGTTTTTATCACTTATTTAGTCTCTGAGACTATTCCTACCAAGCCAGGGAAGTGGGAAGTAGAGGCAAGATCTTGAAATGAACAAGATTAAAAGGTTCTGTTGTTAATGAAATATTGACACCAAGCTTTCTCTCTGAGTCACCCAGGCCCAGTATCTGCGTGAACCCATCGGGAGCTCTCGCTCTCTTGCTCCCCTGGCTGAATGCAGATATGTCAGTGCACTCTTGGAACAGAGGATTAGCATGGAATGTCAGCTTCTAAAAGTGACCTGGCCAGGCTTTCATTCTGCAGTCTCTAAGAGTATATTTCTTTGGGTCTCTGAGTCTAGGAGTATATTTCTCTGGGTTTGAGTCCTGTCTCTGTCACTTTCAGTATGATTTTAGGTGAATTAATTAACTTTGAGAAGATTTGATTTCCTTATCCTTAAAAAGGGTGAAATAATAGTAAAAAGAATAATACTCATCTCATAAGGATATTGTGAGGATTGAGTAAGTGTATGCATGTAACATGTCTGACAGTCCACACCCAGTGAACAGGAATCATTATTTATCAAATGAGCTTGGAGAAATCTATGGGTCTCACAATGAATGGGCATATGGCTTGGGTAAATTGTTTAAAATATACATTTGGGGTGTTTATTCTTAAAGATTTTGATGTAGTAGGTAGGTCTGTGAGGTGAGGTCCCATGTAACCAATTCCCAGCTGATTCGGCTGCAGACATTTGTAAGCACGCTTTGAGAGCTATTGGAGCAAAGGCACGGTCTTCCTGATCCCTCTTAGAGTTCTGAGGCACTTAGACCCCAGTTTAAGGTACAGAAAAGAGGAAGTTCACTTGTGATTACAGATGAGTCCCAGGTAAAGTTCTGAAAGAGGTAGAATTGTGGTTTGATGAGAAGTGGAAGCGGGAGGTAGGAACTAGCCACAGACAAGGGGTTGGCAGGTATAATGACCAGGGTCTAAAGGTAAGGATGTGTAGCCAGAAAGATGATCTCCAAAACTGAAGACAGCAGGGGGAGTTGGAAGGTAGGAGGTGAGAAGAGTCAGCCAAGGAGACTGGGAGTGTGTATGAAGAGGGTCCCCGACAGGTACAGGTTGGAGAGATTATTCTTGTGGGATTGTGCACGGCAGTCCAGAGGCTGGTGAGTTTATCTGTGGCAGATGGCAAGTGTTTCCGGCCTGAGCTCATTAGGACTTGCATTAAAGTGACTGCCATCAGAACAGGAAACCAGCAACAACATTTCAAAGGAATTTTGAGAAACTGTTCACTTCATTGTAAGAAGCGATCAAGTCCAGATTTGGAGAATCTCACAGAACCAACACTGTTGTAAACACAGACACTTGGGAGAAATATCAATAACCTCAGATATTAGATGATGCCACTTTAATGGCAGAAAGTAAAGAGGAACTAAAGAGACTCTTGATGAGGGTGAAAGAGGAGAGTGAAAAATCTGATTTAAAACTCAACATTCAAAAAACTAAGATCATGGAATCCAGTCCTAACACTTTATGGCAAATAGAAGGGGAAAAAGTGCAAGCAGTGACAGATTTAATTTTCCTGGGCTCCAAAATCAGTGTGGACAGTGACTGCAGCCATGAAATTAAAAGATGCTTGCTCCACGGAAGGAAAACTGTGACAAACTAGACAATACATTAATAAGCAGGACATCACTTTGCTGACAAATTTCTGTATAGTCAAAGCTGTGGTTTTTCCTGTAGTCATGTATGGATGTTAGAGCTGGTTCATAAAGAAGGCTGAGCCACAAAGAATTGGTGCTTTTGAATTATGGTCCTGGAGAAGACTCTTTCGAGTCCCTTGGGTAGCAAGGAAATTAAATCAGTTAAGCCTAAAGGACATCAATCCTGAATATTCATTGGAAGGACTGATGATGAAGCTGGAGTTCCAATATTTTGGCCACCTGATGCAAAGAACCAGCTCATTGGAAAAGACCCTGATGCTGGGAAAGATAGAGGGCAGGAGGAGAAGAAGGCAGCAGAGGATGGGATGGTTAGATAGCATCTCTGACTCAACTGACATGAATTTGAGCAAACTCTGGGAGATATTGAAAGACAGAGGAGCCTGGCATGCTGCAGTCCATGGGGTTGCAAAGAGTTGAACATACCGATTGAACTGCAACAACAACAGACATTTTACCACTAGACAGTGAATAGGCATTTCACTTCAGAGCAAGGAAACAAAAAGTATGCAAGACTGGTAGCAACTGTTAAAAACACTGATATTTAAGCAGACTCCCTTCACCACTCCAGTGGTGGCAGAGGGCAATCTAGACCCCAGGTGCAAGATACTAGATTTGTTCTTCCCCCACCCCCAAGCTCTGTTTTCATTTTCAAAATTTTTGCCTAACACAGCACATACATTGAAACAGTGGGAGGAGAGGGGAGAAGATCTGGGAGGAGCTGTTGGGAGTCTCGGCTATGGGCGCCTCTTGCCCCAGCTCAGTGGGTACCAGCTGTGGTGAGTGACGCCGAGGCCCTTGGACTTTCAGTCTATTCTCTCTGTAGTGACTGCTGGCTCCACCTGAGGCGTGGAAGGCTGTGAATCTGTGAGGCCAGGGTACCTGTCATCTCCCTTGATTCAAGATTTATTCTTAGGTGTGGTGTGGAAAGGGGTGGGTAAAATCCTTTATGGCAAAGGGGTTTTTGAAAAGGAAGATGGATCCTAAGTGTTGATTGCTGTGCTGGCAGTACTCTTAACTGCCTCTGGGAACATGCTGTACTAGAAAAAAAACAACAAAAAACCAGGACTTTATTGGTATTAAGTTTTTACTCCAACATAACATTACAGCTCTGCAATTTCTCTTAAATGCTCTATTTCTCTTGTTCCATTGTAGCTGGAATGTTTAGAGAGCATCACCATACTAGTGACTCATGTTTGTAATTTTTAACTAACTTTGCCTTTAATCTGGCCAGAGATTTCTTCAAGCCAGCTTAGTTCCTGCTTCATAGCAAATCTCTGGGTAATGTTGCCGCTGTTCTTGAATCCTTTCTTCCTTCCTTTTCAATTCATGGTGTCTTTCTAAACAGATCTCACCTGTGGGTTTACTTTCTGCTTCCACTGTTACTGTGTTTCAGAAAAATCTTTGGAGTAGAGGTGTACTGGGTCAGGTGACATAGATAATCACTTTAAAATGTGGTTTTGTTGAGTAGAGATGCATGGGCCTTCATTGCCATGAGTTTTTCTTTTCTTTGAAATTCAACTGATTATTTCAAATCATGAACTTCACAAACCCATAAATGTAAAGTTAGTGTTCTTCATAATAATACAAATAGTACAGTCAGTTCAGTTGCTCAGTCGTGTCCGACTCTTTGCGACCCCATGAATCGCAGCACTCCAGGCCTCCCTGTCCATCACCAACTCCCAGAGTTCACTCATTCAGCAATCTCATCCTCTGTCGTCCCCTTCTCCTCCTGCCCCCAATCCCTCCCAGCATCACAGTCTTTTCCAGTGAGTCAGCTCTTCACATGAGGTGGCCAAAGTATTGGAGTTTCAGCTACAGCATCATTCCTTCCAAAGAAATCCCAGGGTTGATCTTCAGAATGGACTGGTTAGATCTCCTTGCAGTCCAAGGGACTCTCAAGAGTCTTCTCCAACACCACAGTTCAAAAGCATCAATTCTTCGGTGCTCAGCCTTCTTCACAGTCCAACTCTCACATCCACACATGGCCACAGGAAAAACCATAGCCTTGACTAGACGGACCTTTGTTGACAAAGTAATGTTTCTGCTCTTTAATATGCTGTCTAGGTTGGTCATAACTTTTCTTCCAAGGAGTAAGCGTCCTTTAATCTCATAGCTGCAATCACCATCTGCAGTGATTTTGGAGCCCCCCCAAAATAAAGTCTGACCCTGTTTCCACTGTTTCCCCATCTATTTCCCATGAAGTGATGGGACTGGATGCCATGATCTTCATTTTCTGAATGTTGAGCTTTAAGCCAACTTTTTCACTCTCCTCTTTCACTTTCATCAACAGGCTTTTTAGTTCTTCTTCACTTTCTGCCATAAGGGTGGTGTCATCCACATATCTGAGGTCATTGATATTTCTCCTGGCAATCTTGATTCCAGCTTGTGCTTCTTCCGGCCCAGCGTTTCTCATGATGTAATCTGCATATAAGTTAAATAAGCAGGATGACAGTATACAGCTTTGACGTACTCCTTTTCCTATTTGGAACCAGTCTGTTGTTCCATGTCCACTTCTAACTGTTGCTTCCTGACCTGCATACAGATTTCTCAAGAGGCAGGTCAGGTGGTCTGATATTCCTATCTCTTTCAGAATTTTCAATAGTTCATTGTGATGCACACAGTCAAAGGCTTTGGCATAGTCAATAAAGCAGAAATAGATGTTTTTCTGGAAATCTCTTGCTTTTTCCATGATCCAGTGGATGTTGGCAGTTTGGTCTCTGTTTCCTCTGCCTTTTCTAAAACCAGCTTGAACATCAGGAAGTTCACGGTTTATGTATTGCTGAAGCCTAGCTTGGAGAATTTTGAGCGTTACTCTACTAGCATGTGAGATGAGTGCAATTGTGCCGTAGTTTGAGCATTCTTTGGCATTGCCTTTCTTTGGGATTGGAATGAAAACTGACCTTTTCCAGTCCTGTGGCCACTGCTGAGTTTTCCAAATTTGTTGGGATATTCAGTGAAGTACTTTCACAGCATCTTTTAGGATTTGAAATAGCTCAACTGGAATTCCATCACCTCCACTGGCTTTGTTCGTAGTGATACTTTATAAGGCCCACTTGACTTCACATTCTAGGATGTCTGGCTCTAGATGAGTGATCATACCATTGTGATTATTTGGGTTGTGAAGATCTTTTTCGTATAGTTCTTCTGTGTATTATTGCCACCTCTTCTTAATATCTTCTGCTTCTGTTAGGTCCCTACCATTTCTGTCCTTTATCGAGCCCATCTTTGCATGAAATGTTCCCTTGGTATCTCTAATCTTCTTGAAGAGATATCTAGTCTTTCCCATTCTGTTCTTTTCCTCTATTTCTTTGCGTTGATCTCTGAAGAAGGCTTTCTTATCTCTTCTTGCTGTTCTCTGGAACTCTGCATTCAGATGCTTACATCTTTCCTTTTCTCCTTCGCTTTTCACCTCTCTTCTTTTCACAGCTATTTGTAAGGCCTCCCCATAATACAAACAGTAGAACTTAATAAATGTTTCTCTTGAGTAAATCAATGTAACAAATATTGGACTGGCCAAAAAGTTTGTCTGCCTTTTCCCATAACATGGAAAACTAGAACTTTTTGGCCACTTCAATACTTTGTATCCCTTTTCTGTATGAGTCCTTTGGAAACTTTATAAGTTGTTTTCTCCCTTCAATAGGACAAGAAACAGGCCCTGAAAGTTTAGGTACTGTGTGGTCAGGCCACTCATGATGGCCGTTGTCCTACTCTCTGGACTTGCTCTGCCTGGCCAGTCCCTGCTGCACTCACATGATTCTCCAGTCTTTTTAATTATATGGCTTAATCAGTAACTGCCTGCAAGTTTGCCCACTGCCCCAGTGCAGGTTTCCCTAGTAACTGATGAGCCAACCTGGCATCAGTTCCCCATATAAATGGTAGCCTCACCACTGCACCCCCCGACCCCCTGCCCCACAAGAGTAGTACTGCTGTTTGTCGTCCACAGCGGGCTTTGTTTGGGGCGTGTGAATCACCTGTCCGATAAATGGTTGGTGCCTCTGTTGGTGCTTCTGTGTCTGTCTTCAGTCTCTCCACTGGGCAACTGCAAGGCTTTCACGCCTATGGTGTGCATTCCAACAGGCACCTCATCTAAAGTAAGAGGCAAAACACTAGTGTCATTTTTTTTCAAATTTTTTAAAAAACAATTGAAGTAGAGTTGATTTACAGTACTGTATTAATTTCAAGTGTATAACAAAGTGATTCAGTTATATAAATTTATGTATATACATATTTAGTTTTTTAAGATTATTTTCCATTATAGGTAATTATAAGATATTGAATATAGTTCCCTGTGCTGCACAGTAAATCCTGTTGCTTGTCTATTTTTATAAAGAAGTTTTATCTGTTAATCAAATACTCCTAAGTTACCTCTCTCTTCCCTCCCTTTCCCTTTGGTAGCTGTAAGTTTGTTTTCTATGTCTGTATCTGTTTTTAAATGTTTGTTCACATCACATTTTATTTAATTATTTTTTAAATATAAATTTATGTATTTTAATTGGAGGTTAATTACTTTACAATATTGTATTGGTTTTGCCATACATCAACATGAATCCGCCACAGGTATACACGTGTTCCCCATCCTGAACCCCCCTCCCTCTTCCCTCCCCATACCATCCCTCTGGGTCGTCTCAGTGCACCAGCCAGTATCCTGCATCGAACCTGGATTGGCGATTCATTTTATATATGATATTATACATGTTTCAATGCCATTCTCCCAAATCATCCCACCCTCGCCCTCTCCCACAGAGTCCAAAAGACTGTTCTGTCTACATTATTTTAGATTCCACATGTAAGTAATACATAATATTTGTCTTTCTCTCTCTGACATCACTTAGTATTATAATAATCTGTAGGTCCATGTTGCTAAAAATGGCATTATTTCCTTCTTTTTTAAATGGCCAAGCAATATTCCATTGTGTATATATATACTTCACATCTTAAATCAGTTGTCTGTTCATAAGCATTTGGGCTTCCATATCTTGGTTATTCATTGTAAATAGTACTGCTGGGAACATGGGGGTGCATGTATCATTTTGAATTAGTGTTTTCATTTTTTCTGGACGTTTACCCAAGAGTAGAATTGCTGGATCATATGGTCGTTCTATTTTTAGTTTTCTAAAGGAAACTTGTATGTTCAGGACACTCAAGATGGCTGTTCTCTTGTTCTCTGTGCATCCCCTGCCTCTCCAGTGCCTGCTTCACCTGTACCCTGTGCACACAACTGACCTTCCTTTGTGCTTGCCCCAGGCTCCAGCTGGTGATTGTTCTTATCAAAGGGGCAATGAGGGGCATGCCCCCTGCTGGTTTCCCTGGTAACTAATAAGCCTGCCTGCCCTCACTAACTGGTAATCTACCCTCCCCCACCAGAATGAGGACAGCTGCCAGATCCTGCTGTCTGCTGCACACCGTCGGGTATCATTCCAGGACCTTGCTTCAAAAGTTAAGTTCCCCCTCTATTAAATCATTGGTGTCTGTTGCTGACTCTGGGCTCTTTCTGATGGGCAAGCACAGGCCTACAGGGTGCAGCCCAACTATTGTTGGGAGATGGAGGAAACCCTCGTGAGCGTGGATGTGTTGGGAAGTACAGGACAGGGGATGGAAAGTTGTGGGGGTCATCCACTAACACGTGGGGCCCAAAAGTTCCACAGGTGAAGCCAAAAGTTAGGGGAAATCCTGGAGTGGCTATCCACTAGTATGTGGGGCTCCAGGGTGGCTATCCTTGCTAAATGGGGGCTGCCAAGAGATCTGGAGAACAATGGTCTCTAATGACTCTTCTATTGTAGTGAGTCTGAAATTGGTTAAGCTTGCTTTCTAGAAGGAACTGGTATTTCTCTTGTTCCTTTGAGATATAAATAACCTACCTGTGCTCTCTGGAACTTTAACCTCCTGTGATCTTTTTGGACATGCCTTGTATATCTTCTTTGGCCTTTGAGGATGTGAATGTATTTGAAAGTCAAAATGGAGTAGCTGTGGTGCAGACATCCGAAGTAAAACTAGGTGGCCATTGTGTACCTGATTTTAGGCGCATTCTTGTATGATTGAAAGCTTGTTTTCTGAACTGTTTGCAGACCAGAACATTCTTTCAGAATGAGGTTACTGCTTGTATTTTGCTTAATTGTCAGGATCTCCCCTCTGCTGTACCTGTTGGATGTCTTGTGTTTCATCCCTAGTGTGAGGGAGGAAATCTATTTGAGCACTGAGCAACACCACTGGCCTCCTTGTGAAATGAGTCAAATTTCTGGGTCTACAGTGAAATGGCATTGTTGTCCTCCTCTGGATTCCATGAAAAATGGACCTGCCTGGTGTGATTATCTGGGGGCTAGTGACAATGAGGGGAAAGGCTCATCATCTTCTGGTCCCACCTGCTGATCCATCAGAAGGACTGCTGTCAAGAAACATTACTGAATGACCAGCAGCCCGAGAGCCCCCCCAGGCTATGCTGTACGGAGTGGAAGAGGCTGGACTTCTGGACATATAGTCCATCTAGTGGGGTTAATTGCTTTTGTTTGGAAAGACTTAATGGGTCCACCTTTAACAGCACTCAGCATAACATGAGGTGACAAATACGTACTGTGACTGCTGACTTCTGGCCAGACCATAGACTGTTTGTTTTTTAAAGTCGGGTCTTCCCCTCCCTGTGGAGATGGCCCTGGGTTTGTGAAAAGCAGGAGTGGCCTTTCCTTCCTTAGAATTGCACAGGGCACTGCTGCTATTGACTCCTTTTCCATGGATCAGGTAAGTGCTCTGGCTCCACAATTTGCCCACAGCCTGGCCAATGGCTGTTCTGAGCATACTAGGTATCTTAATCTTGATACTCTGGTCCCTACTGTCTGTATTGTGGTATCTGGTTTCGGTGCCCCAGCAAACCTGAAGGGATGTGGTGGAAGGTGAGGGGTGGGGGGACCAACATTGTAAGGGTTGGGCAGGGTCTGTAGGAGTGGAGCGTATGGTCAGGCCACTCAAGGTGGCTGTTCCTTTGCTCTCTGTACACCCCTGCCTGACCAGTGTCTGCTTCACCTGTACACTATACACACGTCTGACCTTCTTATGTACTTACCACAGGCCCCAGCTAGTAATTGTTCTTATCAAAGGGGCTGTGAGGGGCGTGTCCACTGCAGTTTCCCTGATAGCTAACCAGCCCACCTGACATCAATTCCCCTATAACTGGTAAGCTCCCCTCACCCCCAGGAGTGAACATTGCCACCATGCCCTGCCAGGTGTCCACTGCACATGGTGGGGTGTTGCTCCAGGTCCTATGTAAGCCTTCCCTGCCACCCCTAACCCCCTCCCTCTGCCAATTGAAGCATCTCTTTTGCTGATTCTGGGTTCTTTCTTTAGTCTTGACCAGGCAAGCACAGGGCTTGTAGGCCTGTGGGGGGCAGCCCTACACACCTCCATACTGTTCTTCACAGTGACTACACCAATGTACATTCCCACCGATAGTGTAGGAGGGATCCCTTTCCTCCACACCCTCTTTCAGTTCAGTTGTTCAGTTGTGTCCGACTCTTTGTGACCCCATAGATTGTAGCACACAGGGTTCCCTGCCCATCACCAGCTACTGAAGCTTGCTCAAACTCATGTCCATCAAGTCAGTGATGCCATCCAACCATCTCACCCTCTGTCATCCCCTTTTCCTCCTGCCTTCAATTATTCCCAGCATCATTTCAAGTGAGTCAATTCTTTGCATCAGGTGGCCAAAGTATTGAAGCTTCAGCATCAGTCCTTCTAATGAATATTCAGGACTGATCTCCTTTAGGAATGACTGGTTTGATCTCCTTGCAGTTCAAGGGACACTCAAGAGTCTTCTTCAACACCACAGTTCAAAAGTATCAATTCTTTGGTGCTCAGCTTTCTTTATAGTCCAGCTCTCACATCCCTACATAACTAGATGGACCTTAGTCGGCAAAGTAATGTCTCTGCTTTTTAATATGCTGTCTAGGTTGGTCATAGCTTTTCTTCCAAGGAGCAAGCGTCTTTTAATTTCATGGCTGCTGTCACCATCTGCAGTGATTTTGGAGCCCAAGAAAATACAGTCTGTCACTGTTTCCATTGTTTCCCCATCTATTTGCTATGAAGTGATGGGACCAGATGCCATGATCTTCGTTTTCTGAGTGTTGAGCTTTGAGTCAACTTTTTCACTCTCCTCTTTCACTTTCATCAAGAGGCTCTTTAGTTCTTCTTCGCTTTCTGCCATTAGGGTGGTGTCATCTGCATATCTGAGGTTATTGATATTTCTCCCGGCAATCTTAATTCTAGCTCGTGCTTCATCCAGCCTGGCATTTTGCATGATGTACTCTGCATATAAGTTAAATAAGCAGGGTGAAAATATACAGCCTTGTCATACTCCTTTCCCTGTTTGGAACCAGTCTGTTGTTCCATGTCCAGTTCTAACTGTTGCTTCTTGACCTGCATGCAGATTTCTCAGGAGGCAGATCAGGTGGTCTGGTATTCCCATCTCTGTAAGAATTTTCCACAATTTGTTGTGATCCACACAGTCAAAGCCTTTGGCGTAATATACCGTCTCTAGCATTTATTGTCACCTCTTTTTAAATTATTAACTTTTAATTTTGTTTTGGAGTATAGCCAGTTGATGTGATAGTTTCATGTGGGCAGCCATGCTTATACATATATTCATTCTCCCCTAACTCCCCTCCTATCCAGGCTGCCACATAACACTGAGCAGAGTTCCTTGTGCTATGCAATAGGTTATTTGTAGGCTTTTTAATAATAGCAATTCTAATGGGTGTGAGGTGATACTTCGTTGTGGTTTTGATGTGCATTTCTGTAATAATTAGCGATGTTGAACATCTTTCCATGAGCTTGTTGGCTATCTGCATGTCTTCTTTGGAGAAATGTCTACTTAGGTTTCTGCCCACTTTTGATTGGATTGTTTATTTTTGATATTAACTTGTATGAGCTGTTTAAATATTTTGACTATTAACCCCTCATTGGTCTCATCATTTGCAAATATTTTCTCCCATAGGTTGTCTTTTCATTTTCTTGATGGTTTCCTTTGCCTTTTAAGTTTATGCACCATTGTTCATTTTGATTTTATTTCTTTTTGCCTTGGGAGACTGAGCTAAGAAAATAATGCTATGATTTGTGTCAGAATGTTTTGCCTATGTTCTCTTCTAGTTTTATGGTTTCATGTTTTATATTTAGGTTCTTTAAGCCATGTTGAAGTTTTTTTTTTTTTTTGGTATGCTGTTAGTGTGTTCTAATTATATTGATTTACATGTAACTGTTCAAATTTTCAAACACCACTTGCTGAAGAGACTGTCTTTTCTCCATTGAATATTCTTTCCTCCTTTGTTAAAGATTAACTGACTATAGATGGTGGATTTATTTCTGGGCTCTCTATTCTGTTCCATTGATGTATATATCTTTTGTGCCAACATCACACTGAAAAATAGCATCTTGATATTAGATTTGAGTCCTATTATGAAAGAATTTTAATGAGCTGTGGAATATTATTGGTTTTGTGTATTTTTAGAATTAATAATCTGGAAGAGACCAAAACATGTGACTGTCTTTTTTTTTTTTTTTTTTATCAGTTTGGTATAGTGACCACCAGACAGTAATGGAACTCTGAGGCCTCAGTTCTTGCAGAAGAGCCCTGCTAGGTAATTGTAAATGCTGAAACTGAAGTCTTTGATCTCAGACATGGAGATACTAGATATGTTAGGCAGGTTATGAAACCTGTGTGTGTACCTTGAATAGAGAATGATGATATCACAATTACTCCAGAATAAAGGCTGAGAATCCCAACATGAAAGTGATGCTACTGAACTTTGATGAAACACTTTAGCATATTAAAACAATATAGAAGGCTAGAGAATTCCTCTTGGAAAGCAACGTTGCAAAAGAAGGAAGCAGATAGCTTTTAGGCCCTAGGCAACCTCACTCAAGTGAGCAAGTCACAGGTATAATGGGCTGGTTTAGTGGGAGGCAGTTGTTCAGTTGCTAAGCTCTGTTCAACTCTGTGACCTCATGGACTGCAGCATGCCAAGTTTCCCTGTTTTTCACTGTCTCCCAGAATTTGTTCAAAATCGTGTCCATTGAGTTGGTGATGTCATCCAACCATCACTCCCTCTGTCACTCACTTCTCCTATCCTCAGTCTTTCCCAGTGGGAGACAGAGATGCAGTGAGATGGCCCTCCAAGATGAAATAGATTCTACTAGGTGAGAAGGCCATAGCAGTAATGAGTCCACAATGGACTATTACCTGAACTGATTTTGGGTAAATGGTACTTGCTCAGAGGTTGAAGGGTCAAAGCCAAGGCTCTGACTCAAGGAAATAAGAGTACTTGCGGGGAAGGGTAATGTGTTAAAACTTGGGGAAAAGGGTAAGCAGGAACCTCGACTGAGCCAAAGGCAGGGCTGGATAGTTGAGGATGGTTTGAGGTCCATCACTATGGGAGGTCATACCTAGGACTTTATTCCTTGTTCTAAATGGAAAAGTAGAACTTGGGAAGCAGTGTGGAATTATACTTCTTTTCATTGGCAAGCTGAGTCTTAGAGCAACATCTATTTTTAATATAATCTGCATATAAATATATATACACACATATAGATATGTGTATATGACTGTATACACATACACAGTCAGATGTAAAATTGGATTAGTTGATGACTTGGACAAGATAAGATTTTAGGATGATCTATCAATGGTCCAACCTGTGGTCAGCCAGTCAGGGCCACAAAGAAATTGGGAGGAGTCTAAACTTTATGAAGAACAGCACAGACCTAGATAGAGGGTCCCTAGCCAGTAAAATACGTAGATCTACTCTGTAAGGTTTTCTAGTAGTCATGTATGGATGTGAGAGTTGGACTGTGAAGAAATCTGAGTGCTGAAGAATTGATGCTTTTGAACTGTGGTGTTGGAGAAGACTCTTGAGAGTCCCTTGGACTGCAAGGAGATCCAAAAGTCCATTCTGAAGGAGATCAACCCTGGGATTTCTTTGGAAGGAATGATGCTAAAGCTGAAACTCCAGTACTTTGGCCACCTGATGAGAAGAGTTGACTCACTGGAAAAGACTCTGATGCTGGGGAGGATTAGGGGCAGGAGGAGAAGGGGATGGCAGAGGATGAGATGGCTGGATGGCATCACTGACTCAATGGATGCGAGTCTGAATGAACTCCGGGAGCTGGTGATGGACAGGGAGGCCTGGAGTGCTGCGATTCATGGGGTCGCAAAGAACTGGACACAACTGAGCGACTGAACTGAATTGAACTCTGTAAAGAGTGCCTGGTGAGTGCTCAGAGAATATGTGGAATTCCAGAGCTCCTCCTCTTCTCTTTGTATTCTATTTTGTCTTTTATTTTCCTATTTGCAGTTCCATTCTACCTCTGATCTTGCTTCTGTGCTATTCTTTTCCCAGAACTGGCTTTGGATTTTGAACTTTGGTTTCTGCTATCTCTCCCCTGGCAAGCCCTTTTTATTAACTAGCCCCGTTTGATGTGAATCTCGACTTCCCACAGACATTTACTGCTCTCTCATGCAGACTCTGTAGGCCAGAGCCCAATTTTGTAAACGGATTTGGGAAAGATAGTAGTTATTGATATTTCTGAACAATTCTGTTGTCTTTGGACCATCCCTATCCTCATTGATTATCACTATATTTGATAGAGAAGTATTTCCCAAAGTATGCTCCACTGCATGCTTAGTCCTATGAAATGTTCAATGAAAAGAGTTCTGTGACCATTTTTGTTTGGGAAGCAGAGTATGTTATATCCTCCTCTTGGGAGTCGTACTATGAATGTTAGCACATTAAAGGCTCTGATAAGTCCTTCAGGAAATGAAACCCTTCATAAACAAAGGTTTTCCAAAGTTGCTTGTTCTGCTACTAAAAATTCTATAGACATAACATTCCAAAGAACAAATTTGGGGAAATGCTGTCACAAAGCGGAGTTTGTACTGGATTTTCTGTTTAAATTGTTAGGCTAAATGAACTTTATTGATAGTCATCAAGTCTAGCAGAGAATAGAGCATCCTTTGCAAATGTTTTCTTTTGATTGAGTGTTCCCATGACCACAAAATCTCTTTTGTGACTGTATAAGAGACTTCTTAAGGTTCTACTTGTGACTACCTCATGTTAGGATAAGAAGTGAAAGCAGTTGACCTTCACAATATTATTCAAATATGATTTTGTCCTGGGAACAAAGAAAGCATGTACTGAATTTATTTTAATTAGAAATGTACAATAAAGTAGAAATAACTGTACTGGTTAACATGACCTGGTCATAAATATTGGCTCTTAGAATTAGTGTGTTTCTCATGAAGGAAGAGACAGCTCTTCAGCTAGTAGTAATTAGGCCTCCACTTTAATCAGTGGGACAGTGAAATCCAATGAGAAGTAAGAACTTGTCTCTTATAATCTTAGCAGAGGGAGACGAGGTCTTTAGGCACTAATGCAGCATTCAGAGTGTGCACTATAAAATTTCTGAGCTGTATTGACAAGTCTGGGGCTGTTAGTTTTTATGGAATGCAGTTGCATCTTTTATGCTGGTACTCCTAAGTCATTCAACCAAACTCAGCAAGCAATACAAAGGATGGTGGAAGTGGAATTCAGGAGAAACATAATTTTATAGTGCCAGTGATTCTGCGGCCCATTACTCTCAGTGAGTCTAAGCCTGGGAGAAGGATTGGATGGGAGTGAGGGTCAGCCCATGGGAAAGAATGTTAATCTGCTTTCCTCTCTTTTCCCAAGTGCCTCTTCTGGCATGAGTATGCTGTGTGTCAAGCATGATTTTAGTGGTTGGTGATTTGTGTTCCTCACAAAAATGGCTTCCTTTAACAAACCAAAGTCTTCAACTGGAGATCAATATGGTAGTGCCTTTCCAAGGGATTTTCAAGGATAATTTGGCTATATGCACTTTTTACCTTGTGCATGGGCTTTGGAGCTAACCTCTGTGGGAGAGGGACCCTATTGAACTCAGATATCCTGTCTGCTTGTTCTGAGACTCGATCCTATTTCTCATTCTCCTTCTCAAGCAGGGATCTTGTTGGGGGAGGGGAAAACTGAGTCCCATTTCAGGAAGAGTCATGAGAGATGCATTTGTTACCAGAGACCTGGGTTCGATCCCTGGGTTGGGAAGATCCCCTGGAGAAGGAAATGGCAACCCACTCCAGTATCCTTGCCTGGAAAATCTCACGGACAGAGGAACCTGGTGGACTGCAGTCCATGGGGTCGCAAAGAGTCAGGCACGACTGAGTGAGTAACACATAACACCCATATATATTCTAAGGAAGAGATGTCCTTTCTCTACAAACACTCTTTCCTGGAGCAGGGAAGCAGTTATGGTGAACACAGAAAGTTGGTACCACATTTTTCTTTGCTTACTATATGCAGTTAAAATACCTTTTTTTTTTTTTTTTTGGTAAACTGCTTGATTCAGCCATGTGGCTTGGATTGGGAACATTGTGATAAACAGCTAGAAGAATTATGACTGTGGAAACGAACATAAGTGCTGGCAGTTGAAGCCCATTCATTTTTGTGTAGAATTCTTTATGGAAACCAAAATAAAATTTTAATTCTATTAATAAAAACAACAAATGCTAACATATTTGTCTTGCACTTTGAAAACATCAGGTTGATTCATAGCTTGTAAGTTTAATGTAATTCACCCTGGTGAGGTCTACTCATAATAGTGAAACAGATTATAGCAACTCTGAAACAGATGGTTATATGTGTCTACATATATCCACTGGCTATGGGCACATATTGCTGTATCACTGTATTATTGACCTGAAACAGTCTGCCAGTTACTACTCAAGCAAAAATAGGCTTATTGAAGATCAGCAAAGAATTGCAATTTGGAATCTGCAGCCATGGGAAGTTATGCATCCGTCCCCACACAGCAAGGGGAAAGGGAAGTTGGGCAGGTTGAGTAAACAGAGAGTCCAGTGGAGGAGCTGAGAGTCTGATCTAGTGACTTTTCACTGGCTAAGTTATAACAGTCCCTCATTGGCTGAGCTCTCCCTGGGCAAGAAGGGGAAGTCTTTCTTTGTTCTTTTGGATTCTCCTGTCATAATAGGGAATGAAAGCTTTCTTTCTGACCTCCTGACTCTATTTTAATTGAGGTTTTTCTATTCATTTTTATGAAAGTGAAAGTCGCTCAGTCATGTCCAACTTTTTGTGATCCCATGGACTATAACCCGCCAGGCTCTTCCTCCGTCCATGGAATTCTCCAAGCAAGAAGACTGGAGTGAGTAGCCAGTCCAAGTTGTGCTAGTGATAAAGAACTCGCCTGCCAATGCAGAAGAAATAAGAGACACAGTTTTGATCCCTGGATCATGAAGATCTCCTGGAGGAGAGCATGGCAGCCCACTCCAGTATTCTCACCTGGAGGATCCATTGGACAGAGTAGGCAGGGGCGGGGCTTAGTCCATAGTGTTGCAGAGTTGGACACAACCGAAGCGACTTAGGGTGCATTAATTTTTATAGTATGTAATATGCAATAGTTTGTATTGACTATTAAGTGCTTTAAAGTATAAAATTTGTCTGCACAGATGCACAAGAAACAGTGGTTATTTCTGGGAAGGAGAGCTTGGAGAGTTGGGGGAATGTTTGAATTTTTTAAATTACATGCATATGTGTGCTCAGTTGTTTTTCAACTCTGTGTTCCCATAGACTGTAGCCTGCCAGGCACCTTTCTCCATGAAATCTTCCAGGCAAGAATACTGGAGTGGGTTGCCATTTCCTTCTCCAGGGGATCTTCCCAATTCAGGGATCTAACTTGCATCTCTTGCTTCTTTTACATTGGCAGGTGGATTCTTTACCGTTGCACTACCATACACTTATTTCAAAAAACAACAACAAAAAAACCTGGTGAATCTCTTCATGATGCTAAGCCACCAGAATAGGGAGGGGAAAGTCCAGGGCCTGGGATGCCAAACAATCTGATGATTCCTACAGAAACTGACACCCTCCTACCACGAAGATACAATTAGGCCAGAGGCATGTCTTGCGGAAAAACTTACAAGCAATGGGTAATATAGGTCACTCCTAGACTCCACCAAGGAGGAGATCCTTGAGGTACTAGGAAGGAAAAAAGTAAAAAACCCTTTCTCCTAAGCATTCATTTTTGTTGTCATAACAGAAAGTGGTGAAAAGAAAATTTAGGCTTAGGCACAGAACTGTCATAATGGTTTTGAATTTTGTCATTCCTCCCACCTCCTTTTTCCTTTCCTATCTTTTTGGAGAGGAGGAGTTGACAGTATAGTGGGTGTTGTGTACTATTGGAGGGGTCCCGGGTTGAGAAGCAAGAGTCCAAGGCGTTGCGGAGTTGAAGGTGCGGAGTGATCCCTCCCTGGATGGCTGGTTCCCTTGGCCAGTCTGCATTTATTCATTTCTTCTGAAAGAGTAAAGTCTTGCTCACTTTTCATCTTGATAGATTTTTCTTTCTGCCCTCTCTGCATTTCTGTCTTTGCTGAACAGCTACAATGTTAGCCCTGATGTTTCATCAGACATATTATTTTTCCTAAGACTTCAGGCAGAAACTTAGACAGCTGCCATTCTGTCTTGGGCCTTTTTGATGACTGACTGCACATGTTTTCAGATCCCACTCTTGGTTTCTATCCACTGTTCAGTGCTGAGGCTTTGGGACTGAGTCAAGGAGGAGAGTGTCAAAGATGTGTCTACATGTCCTGTGGACTGGGTTGTGTCCTCCTTTTCTGGAAAACCCAGACTAGCACAGGCTCCTACCACCCCACAGAGAATGGGAAACAGGAGTGCTATATCTTTCAAAGATTACATTTTAAAGGGATGGCTCTCAGGTTTTTGAGAAAGACATCCTTGAGTTGCAAAAAATTGGCAAAGACTGGGAGAAGATTTACATCTCAACAAGTCAGAAAGAGAATTGACAGTTGTAAGTTTTCTAAAGTAAATGCATAAAGAAAAGGGAGGTTAAGGGTCTATAGTCAGGAAACAAACCTACAGTCAAGCCAAGGAGATAATGTCATCTTTGTCATGCACCAGTCATTTTTATATGTCTTGAGAAGCAGAATTATATTTAGGCAGCAGCATCAGAGGGCATTTAATTTTTCCATAATATTTTTAAAAGAGTACACTACCATACACTTATTTCAAAAAACAACAACAAAAAAACCTGGTGAATCTCTTCATGATGCTAAGCCACCAGAATAGGGAGGGGAAAGTCCAGGGCCTGGGATGCCAAACAATCTGATGATTCCTACAGAAACTGACACCCTCCTACCATGAAGATACAATTAGGCCAGAGGCATGTCTTGCGGAAAAACTTACAAGCAATGGGTAATATAGGTCACTCCTAGACTCCACCAAGGAGGAGATCCTTGAGGTACTAGGAAGGAAAAAAGTAAAAAACCCTTTCTCCTAAGCATTCATTTTTGTTGTCATAACAGAAAGTGGTGAAAAGAAAATTTAGGCTTAGGCACAGAACTGTCATAATGGTTTTGAATTTTGTCATCCCTCCCACCTCCTTTTTCCTTTCCTATCTTTTTGGAGAGGAGGAGTTGACAGTATAGTGGGTGTTGTGTACTATCGGAGGGGTCCCGGGTTGAGAAGCAAGAGTCCAAGGCGTTGCGGAGTTGAAGGTGCGGAGTGATCCCTCCCTGGATGGCTGGTTCCCTTGGCCAGTCTGCATTTATTCATTTCTTCTGAAAGAGTAAAGTCTTGCTCACTTTTCATCTTGATAGATTTTTCTTTCTGCCCTCTCTGCATTTCTGTCTTTGCTGAACAGCTACAATGTTAGCCCTGATGTTTCATCAGACATATTATTTTTCCTAAGACTTCAGGCAGAAACTTAGACAGCTGCCATTCTGTCTTGGGCCTTTTTGATGACTGACTGCACATGTTTTCAGATCCCACTCTTGGTTTCTATCCACTGTTCAGTGCTGAGGCTTTGGGACTGAGTCAAGGAGGAGAGTGTCAAAGATGTGTCTACATGTCCTGTGGACTGGGTTGTGTCCTCCTTTTCTGGAAAACCCAGACTAGCACAGGCTACTACCACCCCACAGAGAATGGGAAACAGGAGTGCTATATCTTTCAAAATTACATTTTAAAGGGATGGCTCTCAGGTTTTTGAGAAAGACATCCTTGAGTTGCAAAAAATTGGCAAAGACTGGGAGAAGATTTACATCTCAACAAGTCAGAAAGAGAATTGACAGTTGTAAGTTTTCTAAAGTAAATGCATAAAGAAAAGGGAGGTTAAGGGTCTATAGTCAGGAAACAAACCTACAGTCAAGCCAAGGAGATAATGTCATCTTTGTCATGCACCAGTCATTTTTATATGTCTTGAGAAGCAGAATTATATTTAGGCAGCAGCATCAGAGGGCATTTAATTTTTCCATAATATTTTTAAAAGAGTTTACATTTTAAAAACATGTTAGATACTCCCATGAACAAGAACTTAGTTTTTCCTTAGGAATAATTAACCTAAATGAGATAAAGCATGTTATTAACATTCACTTATAAGCATTGCCTGGTTCACAAAATTTATTTGATTTATTCTTTTGTGAAATTTCTCCTGGCTGTTGCAATTCCAGTTTATGGCCCTAGAGAGGATGCAATAGTAAATAATTCAGATAAGATGATATGGCATCCCAATGGAATTATACTACAGAGTAAATATGAAAGCATCTGGCACAGTGTCTAATGTGAGATGTCCTCAAAAAATGTTTTTCAAAGTAGACATTGGACTTGTTCCCATTTTCTGGTCCCAGACCAAATGCTCACTGGGATTTCACCCTTGGATATTTCTACCAGAGGCATACAATCCTGTGTTTTTAGCATCACCATGGGTTGCTACGCAGAGATTTCATGCTACTGGGAAGAACTCAAGCACATTTGGTGATGGTAACTGGTGGGCAGTGAGGCGACATGTGAGGGAGCAAAGGAATGAAGGAACAGCAAGAGCGGTGATGGTAAAAGTCTGCAGGAGCAGTGGGGGAAGATGGCAGGAAAGGACATCAGACACCCACCAGACACGCGGAGAGCTTGCTGCTCCATCTGACGGTACATGGGTAGGTGGGGCAGGCTGAGTCCGGGCTAGAATCCTCTGACTATTCAGGTTACATAGTGATGAAAAGCAGGGGCTCTTGGAAGTCTGGTTGGGAACCATTTATTTGCATTCTGACTCTAGCAGCTGGCTGTGTGACTTGGAGGGTATTTTTCAACCTTAATGTCATTGATAGAAGAAAGAGAGTTATATATGGCTCATCTGGGGCATTAGATGGGATGTGTGTAAACACTTGAGCACAGTAGCAGGTCCATTTGGGCCAAAAACAAATTACTAAAAGCAAGGACAGCAGTGGAAAATGCCAGTTTCCCTTCCTCAGGTTTTCAGAGGCCTTCCCTGCTGAGGTTTATGCTGCTGCTACTTTCAGTCTCTGGGCTAAGAATAAAACCCATTAAAGCAAATTCTCTTTTGATGAAGTGGTAGGAAAAAGGGTATTGAACTCACCAGTTACAGTGTTTTGAGAAAGCAGGAAGTGTGGGCCTGCTGCAGTCAGCTGACTGTCTGAGGGTTTGTTTTGTACCTCTGATTATTCATTTTCTGTGATTCAGAAATTGCCTAAATGTTTTAATTATGTTCCTTTCATTGTATTTTAATGAGCTAATGAATTCTTTCACCCACTTTTTATCCAACAATGGGCCAATAATTATAATACCCAGAAAATCTTTTTAAATTGCCAGGAATCAAAATTCAGTGGAGTTCTTTCTGGGTATTAAAATGAATGTGCTAATTTTGTGAGCTAACAAGCAGCTTTGAACACCCACTGTGCACCGAGCCCCACACAGAATGTGAGGGATGTGAAAGAAAAAAGAACCAGAAGTCTACCTTCGCTTTAGTTTTACTTTAGAATGTAAATAACTTATCTCCTTTTCATCTTGTTTCTTCATTCATTTACTTTGTAACCATTGGTGGAGCACATATTTCATGTCGGGCACTGTGCCAGGTATGTTGTGACTGGATGCTTATGGAGCATAAAGTGTTACGATCAGGATTAGTGAGACAGAAGCTATGGGATCAGATGACAGAGACTTTACCTAGGATTAAGTGAAGGGGAAACTTTGAAGGTTTTCAATCTGGAGGATGTGGTCAGATTTACATGTTTTATATACATGACTCGGGTTGTAAGGAGGAAAATGGATTAAAGAGCTACTGGTTATAATGTGACTTCTGTGGTTTTGCAGGAGAAAATGGAAGCAGCGGAAGAAGGGCTGGATAGTGGACACCTGAATATCCTTCGTTTGCTTCTGCCCACCTTCCAGGGGGCTGTGATTTCCTGGGACCTATGGGGTTATGCGAAGAGTTGACTTACTGGAAAAGACTCTGATGCTGGGAGGGATTGGGGGCAGGAGGAGATGGAGACGACCGAGGATGAAATGGCTGGATGGCATCACTGACTTGATGGAAGTGAGTCTGAGTGAACTCCGGGAGTTGGTGATGGACAGGGAGGCCTGTTGTGCTGCGATTCATGGGGTCGCAAAGAGTCCGACATGACTGAGTGACTGAACTGAACTGGACTGATGGGGTTATGAGGAAACTGAGTCCACCTGTGGCTCCATGGGGGTAGAGCTTGTGGTTTGGGCTAAAGTGCTCACACTGAGTGTAGGCGGATGGACTGTGCTGATGAGCACAGACTAAGTCCTTTATCACCTATAGGGCTGGGGATTGGTTTGGAGGTGAGCATATTACTTAAAAGCAGCTAATCACAGTGACTCTCAACTTTTTCGAGGATTCTGTGACCAGTTCTCATTCTTGCTCTGGAGAATGTAATGCAGATATGAGACAGACTCCCTGGGGGTCATATTGTTTTCTAAAGCCAATGACAGGCAAGTACAGGGGCAGCTGTGAGGCTCAAAGTAGTCACCAGGAGACTCTTGAGAACTACCTATTCAGGTCAGGAGAGTCCAGAGGACCATAGGGGAACTATGTATGTGGTCACTCCTCTGACCTTCACCACCCTTAGCTCTTTCAAGGTTTGTTCTCTGTATTGAAGCCCTTTATATTGACATATATAAAGGATCTCTTTTTCCTATCCACAAACTGGCTGATCCAAGGTAATAGTTAAATTTGTGAGGGAGGTTGATATTGTTTGAGAGCATCATCTTCAATTAGGAAGAAAAATGCTTACGTGTGAATCCTTGGGCAATACCAATACTTGGGAATCAGTGGAAGAAGGCCAGAGATAAGACCAAAAAAGGAACTGTCTGATGCAGAGGAAGAGAGAACCAGTGGAGTATAATGATGTGGAAGCCAAAGCACCAAGTTTAAAGAGGAGGAGGAGTTTGCAAAGTAACAAGACTTGGTAAGAGAGAGCAAATGATCAGCCAGTAGATTTGGTGGAAATAAGGTCACGTAAGACCTTTGCAAGAATAGTTTCAATTGAGGGATAAAGGATGAAGCCATTGTAGGGCCAGCTGGAAGAACTGGCCCAGTGAATTCACTCATGCGAAAACAGACATGAGGTTTGACTGCTAGTACACTTTAAACACATATCTCTGTTGGGAAAATTTCCCCTTATATCTCAGTGTCCCAAGGAAGAAACTAGAAATGCTCCTCTTCCCTGACCTTCCTTGCTCCTAGAACAAGGACATGTAACTTGGGCTCTGCTAACCTAAGAAACCCATTTGAGATTTTAATTCAGAAGATACTGAAAGACACATAGTGCAACTCTGGTAAAGATCCACATTGAAACTGTTTATGATACGATAACTTAAGAGCCTTAAGATATCCCTACACTTTGATTCTGTAATCACACTACTCAAAATTGGAAATTATCTAAGGCCAAAGCTGTACTTATTAAGATGGTCAAGGCTGCATGTTCTGTCTACAAAAGGAAAAAATAGAAATGTCCATCCTTAGAATGGTCAAATAAACCGTGATGCATGTACTTGGTGGAATATTATTCAGTCTGTATCTTTCATATTAGTGCCTATCACATCGTAGTTATTTGTTAAAATAATGTTGTTAAAGTGAAAATTATGGAGACTGTACATGAAAAAACGTATATGGTTTGTTGTAGTAACAATAAGTAAAAGACAAAATGAATTTATATATATGATTACACCTATGAAAAGTAAGAATACATGAGTACATGGACTCTAAATGAACTCAAGACTCAAAAATGAAAAGATTTACAGGAGGACTGGGGGTATGTATGTGACCCTCTGCCCCTCTTTAATACTGTTACTATGTTTATCACTATGGGCTTCCCTGGTGGCTCAGATGGTAAACAACCTGCCTCCAAAGCAGGAGACCCAGGTTCAATCTCTGGGTCAGGAAGATCCCCTGGAGAAGGCAATGGCTACCCACTCCATTATTCTTGCTTGGAGAATTCCATGGACAGAGGAGCCTGGCAGGGCTACAGTCCAAGATGTGGCAGAGTTGGACACTACAGAAGCAACTTAGCATGCACACATGCATGTTTATTACCTATACCACAATAAGCTGAGGTTCAAAAGGCAAAATGCAAAAAAAAAAAACACCAAAAAAAAACAAAAAACAGAAAAGAAAAGGGAAGAAATAAGCCAAATAAATCCAGTGCAATTCCTGCTTTGTTCTGGGCTCCAACTGTCCTAGGCCATTCTTCCTTCTTAGGTGATTCCATCCACAGGCTTCAGAAGGAAAGTTTCTATTGATTAGTCCACCAAGCCAGGAAAACTATGACTCATGCCTGAGGAAGTTGGCTGCTTCTGTGACACTGCAGTCCATCAAGACCTGCTCTGGAGATTTCCACTTTCATGATCCTTCAGAGAGAGGTGTGCAAGAAACATCAAAGGCGGGAAATGTGTACTTGGAGCGATGCTCTGCTTCTCTGTTTGACAGCTTTAATTGGGAGTCTGAGAGGCAGCAAGCTTCAGAAGGAAAGTTTCATTGATTAGTCCACCAAGCCAGGAAAACTATGACTCATGCCTGAGGAAGTTGGCTGCTTCTGTGACACTGCAGTCCATCAAGACCTGCTCTGGAGATTTCCACTTTCATGATCCTTCAGAGAGAGGTGTGCAAGAAACATCAAAGGCGGGAAATGTGTACTTGGAGCGATGCTCTGCTTCTCTGTTTGACAGCTTTAATTGGGAGTCTGAGAGGCAGCAGGTTCTGGGAAAAAGAAGAGGCTTTGGAGCCTGTATCAGCTGGGTAGTGTCAGCTGTGTGTAACAGTAAATCTTACTTGAGTGGCTTACATAGTTTTAAACACTTTTATTCTTCTCCTTTAACAAGAAGTCAGGTGGTAGGTAGTCCTGAATGGCCTGGTGGCTTACTAAGAAAATCAGTGGTCCAGGGTTTTCCTAGCCTTTGTTCTCTGTGTTGATCCTTGCAGCAAGAAAGCCATAGTAAACCCACATTCCTGGTAGATGGAAGATGAAATACCTGCAGACCTTCTCTTCCATCTCCTCAGTCAGAATGCATCATCTAATCACTCTTAGCTCCAGGAAATGCTGGAAGGTTATTTTTCATTCTGTTTCAGACTTTCTGTTTCCTTATCTGCAAAGGGAAATTCAATGAACTGTCTTATACGGTTGTTGTGAGGGTGCAGTAACTGAGTCAGGAAAAGATCTCATCCAGCACCAGGGGCCTCAGGTATGTTAAAAATAAACTCAGTGAAGCTAGGACTGCAAGAGCCTGACTGTGAGTCATATTCAAATGAGTTGTGTGATTTCAAACCCTTTGAATGGTGTTTATATGTTTTTCACTTGAAAAAATCTTAGTTTTTAAAAAAATCGTTACATGTATATAGTTGAGGGACAAACAGCCCTATAACCAATAGTCCCTTATCCTCAATACATCCCATGTTTAACCTCTCTAAGTGGTGGAGGGCTGGTTGGTTGTCTGGCTGACAGTCTGGGAGAGGTATTCTATGACAGGGATGCCCCAACCTCTGGGTTCTAATGCCTGATAATCTGAGGTGGAGCTGATGTAATAATAATAGAAATAAAGTGCACAGAAATGTAAGGGGCTTGAATAACCCCTAAACCATTCACCTGCTCCCCCTCCCCACCCCTCCCCCCCTGCTCAATTTTCTGTGGATTCTACAAAACTGGTCCATGGTGCCAAAAAGGTTAGGGATTTTATTCTAAGAATCTGTCTTAAAAAGTATTAGCAAATCTGTAGGACATTCAAAAGGTAGAAAGAATTAATAATTGAACTAGTAGTCAATGACCATAGTTCCAGATATTTATCTATTAATAGGAAAAATAGTCCCATTAAATACACCAAAGAAGATGCTGGAATGCATACTGTGCACCACACACTTTTAAAAATGAATGGCTGAGCTGCCAGGAACTCATGAGGGGCTAAATTAAAGCAACATGTGAATCTAGAGAGGTAAGCAAGTGCTAGAGCACTTGCTAATCTTTGGTGACTTAGACCTTTGATTTCATGGCCACTGAAGGATAGTTGACAAAGCCTCATGCCTGGGAACATGGACATTCAGATCAGAGACACTTGAATATAGTCAGAACTCCCAGAGGGTTCTACCCTCTGGGAAAGTTTGAGCTAAACACATTCTCCTCTGAAAAGGATAGAGTAAGGCACATAAATTCAAGTATCTCTATGGTGACTTTCAACCCTTATCTTCCCAGGATCTATCATACTTCAGAGATTTCTGGAACCTCCAACCTCTGAGACTTTTGGGACTTCTGAGGCTCTGTGTGATAAACCCTTTGCTGGGCTCCCCACATGCTGTTTGCTTTCTGCTCTTTATCATTCACCAAGGTAGTCGCCTCATCTAGGCATGTTTCAAAGTTCTGAAGCTGCTGTCTTTGTCAGCTGTTTCCTCTCCTCTCTAGCCTCATGGGTGCCTGCATTTATTCTGTTTCTGGAACAGAGTTGTGTTTTAGGAGGCAGGAGAGGTAAATATGAAGAATGAATCCATAAACATTTAAACAAAAAGTCCAAAGTATAGACCTTTGCTAGTGCTTTTTTAGTCCATGTCATAGTCACATTTCTTCAAAAGACTACAAACACTGCTCCTATGGGCCACAACTTCACACTCAAATAGCTGTTCAGTTCTCTTGCCTGCCAGTGCAGTGTTCTTTCACTTTGTCTCTGTACCCTGTTGTATCACACTCCTTTCAACTCTGTACATGGGGATTTTTCAAAGTATTCCAGGTGATGCTAAAATGAAGGTTGAGAACCACTGCTGCTGATAGATGTGTTGATTTTTGATATTTGGATCAAGCTAGTGGAGACTATCTGTTACTACATTGATGGTTAGTGATTTCTTGTGTTGAGTTTAAACCAGCTGTGTGTTTCAAGTTGTTAAGTCATAATAGTTTCAACAGCCTGGAGTCTATCTCTGCCTCTTTCAGAGTATATCAAGCTGGTGTGTGCATTTGCACACCTAAACATATGCTCTTGGAATGTGGTCAGAAACTTCACTGACTGTCTTACTGCTTTGAATAGCCACTTGCAGAAACTTCTGAGAAGATCAGATACTGACTTTTTGCCAAAAGCAGTTCCATATGAAAAATACTGTCTGTTATTAGACAACTATACTTATATTTTTATAAATATATTTTATAACTATACTTATATTTCTTAAGGAGAAAAATATGAGCTGTATCTGAAGTGATGCTTTTGGGAAGTTGAGATGCTTTTCTGAGTTACTCTTGTCATTCGGTTCTACGCAATCATAATCCAATACTACATTAAGTCAAAAACAGTGGCTACGTTTCTTTCTTTTTTAATACTTATTCATTTGTATTTATTTGGCTGTGTCTGTCAGGGCATGCAGGATCTTTTGTTGCAGTGAATGGGCTTCTCTCATTGTGGTTCCCAGGCTTGCCTGTGGCATGTTGGATCTTAGTTCTCGGACCAGGGATTGAACCTGTGTCCTTTGCACAGGAGGGTGGATTCTTAACCGCTGGACCACCAGGCAAGTTCCAGTGGCTAAGTTTCCAACGAGAGTGCACATCATTTTGGCTGTCACGGTAGAAAGGATGACAAATGATGTAGGTGCTCGCATTAACTGAAGTGAACATTGATGGCAACTTGCTTTGGTTGAATTTCAGCATTAAAAATCATGTGAGGAATACAGAGGTGTAAAGGACATTTCTTATTCTAAGGAACTTACAGTCCAGAGCTGAGCTGACAATCTAAAAGAAGAAAAAGATAACTCCAACCTAAGAAAACACCAGAGAAAAGGTCATCATGGAAACACAATAACAAAGGAATCCTCTTAGTAATTTTGTGAACTCCCCAACTCCTTTTTTAGAGCTATTAGAAGGGTGAAAAGAGCTTTTAGTTTCCAGTGTAAGAGCTGAAAGATAAAAAGAAAATGCCCTCTGAGTCCCAAGAGAAAGGGTGAGTGGCAACATCATGCCCACTTGGAAGGTGATTAGTGTTTCCTAAATGCCTACCACATGCTGGACGTGTATCATAGTTTCACATGTATCATAGCATAGGGGCCTGTGCTCCCTCCTAGCACAGTCAGTGGTTTGATGTGAGATCTGAGTGATTCTGTCTGTTTTCTTGAAAGCTTTTCCCATCCTACTTCTAACTGATTCAGGTACTTATTCTCACAGCACCTAGTTTCACTGATGTTACATGTCACTGTGTAACATATTGGGACATAGAAGATGTGTCTGGAAAGTTCCACTGGGCCATCACGTTCAGCCTAATGATACAACCAACTGTCCAAAGGGGCCTTAGAGCTCATCTTGTTTGCTCTCCTGCTCCCTTGGTTATATCATTGCAGTGTCTGTGTAAATAGTTTGTCCATTGAGAGCTAACCATTTCTCAAGGTAGTCTGCCACTTGGAGGCCAGTGTGTGCTGTGCTGTTAAAAATGTTTTTATTTTGAGCTGAAATTCAATGGACCACATTTAACCTTCTTGAACTGTATAGAATTTGGCTTCTTTTTCAACATACCTGAGTCTATTAAAAAATCCCCATCATGGAAGTCAGCCCTGAGAAAAGTCTTAATGAAACAAAAATGTCTTTGGATCTCCTTTACTTCCAATTATCTACTTTCATACTTTGGCTTTGATTTCAATACAAGCTTTGTCGTACACTAGACTCCAAAGCATCATTTGATAGATTTCTAGACAAGAACAGCAAATACTGATATTTCCATTTCAGTCAGTACAGCAGAACCAAAGAATGAAAAAGCCAAGCTTCTCAAAATACTTTTCACTGAATGGCTGCTCTTCAGTTTTTACACAGAAGGCTTCTGGAAATTAACCAACAAGGATTTATTGAGGGCCTGATAACTGTTCAGACAAGCAGCGTTAATGGTGCATAGAGATGAAAGACTGGGTTTCAACGTCTCAGGGAGCTTGCTGTCTAGCTAGGGAGACACTGACATGTTTGAAATGAAAGCAAACACCACATGGCAGATTGGAAAAGGTATAAAAGTTTTTTTTAACATTAAAAATTTTTAGTATGGACTCATTGAGAAAAATTTGAACTTCAGTATTAAATGCAAATTGAGGAATATTTACTGACTTTTGAATAACTGATTTTTAATATCAAATTAATCTCTAATTAAGCTGTTGCATTTCATGAACAAAGACTAACAAGAGGCCTTCCCTCTCATGTTTGTCCCACATCTATATCATCTAGATTAGTTCTGTCGCTCACCAAGACAATATAAGCCATCGTTTAATTAAAAATCTTCTAGTAGACACATCTAAAGGGCTTCCCTGGTGACTCAGATGGTAAAGACTCCGCCTGCAGTGTGGGAGACCTGGGTTCGATCCCTGGGTTGGGAAGATCACCTGGAGAAGGGCATAGCAATCCACTCCAGTCTTCTTGCCTGGAGAATCCTCATGGACAGAGGAGTCTGGTGGGCTATAGTCTGTGAGGTCACAAAGAGTCAGGGATGACTGAGCAGCTTTCACACATACAGACAAATGAAAAAACTAAAAGAAATAGGCAAAATTTAGTAATGTACTATTGAACCCATTATATCTAAAATACTTCAACATGTAATCAATATAAAATTATTAATGAGATTTTTACATTCCTTATTCCATACTGAACTATTCCAAACTGGATATATACTTAAACAGAATAGGTGTCAATTCAAATGTTTATTTTTTATTAGAAGTACTTGCTTTATATTTTGATTTAAAAATTTTTACATTTGAAAGTAAATTTTCTTTCCCAAGTTGTTTCAAACACATTTTTTTCTAATAACTATGTTGAATACCAGCATTTGAAATAAAATTAACTAAAATATTTAAATGCATTTTCTCAGTTGCACTAGTCATAATATTGGAAGTGCTCAATAGTCACATATGGCTAGTGGCTACCATACTGGACTTCTCAGGTCAAGGAGATAATGTCATGATTTATGATTTCAGACCTCACATTCAAGTCTTTAATCCATTTTGAGTTTATTTTTGTGTATGGTATAAGATAGTAGTCTAATTTCATTTTTCTGCA
>SJYC01066093.1:0-15535 GCA_006408675.1 Madoqua kirkii | reverse complement strand
AATACCATACTGCTTTGGTTACTGTAGCTTTGTAATATAGTTTGAAATCAGGAAGTATTATGCAGATTTTTTTAAAGAAAATTTTAAACTATAAATGTAATTTATAGATAAAAGATTTTTAGATTGTCTCTTTTTGAGGCAGTTTCAGTAAGTTGTGTTTAAGGAAATTATCCACTTTATATAAATTGTCAAAATACTATGTTCTTATCTTTTTTAATATTCTAATTTTGGGGGGGAGTTTTGGTTTTTATATAGATCAAAATTGAGGTCCAAGTTGGATAATAGATTGACTGTACATATATATTTACATTTCTGTCTTACACATAAACCAATCAAGTTGTAATCTTATCTTTGTAGTCACAAATTTCCTTGTTCTCCCCCAACTTCCTATTTCATCCAGGTCCCCACATTTTCCAACCCCAAGCCCCTATTTCTAGTTCTTCTAGAAAATAATCGTATTTAATTATTTCAGTTTTGGCCCTTCTGGGCCTTGATTGCTACTTGGGCTTTTCTCCAGCTATGGTGTGTGGGGCTGTGCATGCAGTGGCTCCTCTTGTTGTGGAGCACAGTTCTAGGGCACAGGAGGTTTCAGCAGTAGTGGCACGTGGCCTCAGTCGTTATGGCTCTTGGACTCCAGAGCCCAGGCTCAGGGGTTGTGGCTCTTGTCCTCTGGAGCACAGGCTCAGGGGTTGTGGCTCGTGGACTCTAGAGCACAGGCTCAGGGGTTGTGGCTCTTGGACTCCAGAGCCCAGGCTCAGGGGTTGTGGCTCTTGGACTCTGGAGCACAGGCTCAGGGGTTGTGGCTCTTGTCCTCTGGAGCACAGGCTCAGGGGTTGTGGCTCGTGGACTCCAGAGCCCAGGCTCAGTGGTTGTGGCTCACGGGCTTAGTTGTTCTGTAGCCGGTAGGATTTTCTCAATCGGGGATCCTGCTTTGGCCGGTGAATTCTTTACCACAGAGCCACCAGGGAAGCGGTCTTATTTCTTATGTAAATGTAGGCTCTTAAGTGATATCCTTGCTCTTGGTTTTATCTTTTAATTCTTATTTTCTTGATCTGTCTTACCAGTGACTTGTCAACATTCTTAGTCTTGTTTAAAAACCAATAGTTTTCTTTGTTTATCCACTCTATCATGCACACATACACACAGTTAGCTTTGTTTCCTTTTCGTGGTTCTGTTGGGGGTCTAATTTCCTATTCTAACTTCTGGTAATGGACTTCTAGATAATGATTTTAAGAATTTCTTTTTTTCTATTACATGTAAATAATATTACAGATTTTCCACTGAGAGAGCATCTTTCAGTGCTTCAAGGTTTCATATACTATATTTTCATTATTAGTTGATTAAAGGGAGTTTTTAACCTTTAAAGGGGCTTCCTTGATAGCTCACTTGGTAAAGAATCCATCTGCAATGCAGGAGACCTTGGTTCTATTCCTGGGTTGGGAAGATCTGCTGGAGAAGGAAAAGTTTACCCACTCCAGTATTCTGGCCTGGAAAATTCCATGGACTGTATAGTCCATGGGGTTACAAAGAGTTGGACATGACTGAGTGACTTTCACTTCATTAAAGGGAGTTTTACAAATTTACATTATAATTTTTGAAACTGCATAGGCCATTTGGATATCATTTGCTTGATTTCCAAATATTTGAGAATTTTATAGTTACTTTTTCTTATTGATTTCTTAGTTAATATTACTGTCACAAGAAGACATCTGTATGATTTTAATACCGTGGAACTTAAGAGCTGCTTTATGGACAAGCACATGGTTAAGTTTTGTATGTGTCCATATGCAGTTGAAAAGAATGTATTTAGGGGAATAAATATATATTATACATATAATATAAATCACAAAATTATATAACTCTTGTTTGTAATATTAAACAAGAATACATTTTATTCATTTACACTCTTTTTGTCTGCTTTTCTTTTTTAAAAAAATATAAATTTATTTAATTGCAGGCTAATTACTTTACAATATTATATTGGTTTTGCCAAACATTGACATGAATCCGCCATGGGTGTACATGTGTTCCCCACCCTGAACCCCCTTTGTCCTACCTCCCCATCCCATCCCTCTGGGTCATCCCAGTGCACCAGCCCCAAGCATCCTATCTCGTGCATAGAACCTGGACTGGAGATTCGTTTCACATATGATAATATACATATTTCAATGCCATTCTCCCAAATCATCCCACCCTCGCCCTCTCCTACAGAGTCCAAAAGATGGTTATATACATCTGTGTCTCTTTCATTGTCTCACATACAGGATTATCGTTACCATCTTTCTAAATTCCATATGTATGTGTTAGTATTCTGTATTGGTGTTTTTCTTTCTGGCTTACTTCACTCTGTATAATAGGCTCCAGTTTCATCCACCTTAGTAGAACTGATTCAAATGTATTCTTTTTAATGGCTGAGTAATACTCCATTGTGAATATGTACCAGAGCTCTCTTATCCATTTGTCTGCTGATGGACATCTAGATTGCTTCCATGTCCTATCAATTACTGGAAGAAGAATGTTTATCTCCCATGATGATCACAGAGTTTTCTCCATTCTTTCCATTCTGACAGTTTTGCTTTATATATTTTGAGACTGATATCAAGTACATACAGACTTAGATTTTTAGATCTTGTTGGATTGACCTCTTTATCAATACTAAAGATCTCTCTTTATCTCATGTAATGCTTCCTGTTATAAAGAACAGTTTCTACAATGTTAGTAATTATACCAGTTTTATTTTGGTTTGCATGGTATATTTTGTTTCATATTTTTTTAATCTTCAACATTTCTATATAATTTAAAACATTCTTCTGTGAGCAGAATATAGTTGGATTTTATTTTTTGTTCAGTCGCTCAGTTGTGTCTGACTCTTTGCCACCCCATGGACTGCAGCATGCCAGGATTCCCTGTCCTTCATCTTCTGCAGCTTGCTCAAACTCGTATTCATTGAGTATCAGTGATGCCATCCAGCCATCTCATCCTCTGTCATCCCCTTCTCCTCCTGCCTTCATCTTTCCCAGCATCACAGTCTTTTCCAGTGAGTCAGCTCTTTGCATCAGATGGCCAAATATTGGAGCTTCAGCATCAGTCCTTCCAATGAATATTCAGGCTTGATTTCCTTTTGGATTGAATGGTCTGATCTCCATGCAGTCCAAGGGACTCTCAAGAGTTTTCTCTACCACCACAGTTCAAAAGCATCAGTTCTTTAGTGCTGAGCCTTTTTTATGGTCCAACTCTCACATCCATACATGACCTCTGGGAAAACCATATCTTTGAGTACATGGACCTTTGTCTGCAAAGTAATGTCTCTGTTTTTTAATATGCTGTCTAGGCTTGTCATAGCTTTTCTTCCAAGGAGCAAGTGTCTTAATTTCATGGCTGCAGTCACCATCTGAAGTGATTTTAGAGCCCAAGAAAATAAATTCTGTCACTGTCTCCATTGTTTCCCCATCTATTTTCCATGAAGTAACTGATGCTAAAGCTGAAACTTCAATACTTTGGATACCTCATGCAAAGAGATGACTCATTGGAAAAGATCCTGATGCTGAGAGGGATTGGGGGCAGGAGGAGAAGGGGACAACAGAGGATGAGATGGCTGGATGGCATCACCAACTTGATGGACATGAGTTTGAGTAAACTCCTGGAGTTGGTGATGGACAGGGAGGCCTGGCGTGCTGCGATTCATGGGGTCGCAAAGAGTCAGACACGACTGAGCAACTGAACTAATCTGAACTGATGGGACCAGATGCCATGATCTTAGTTTCTTGAATGTTGAATTTTAGGCAAGCTTTTTCACTCTTCTCTTTCACTTTCCTCAAGAGGCTCTTTAGTTCCTCTTTGCTTTCTGCCATGAGGGTGGTGTCATCTGCATATGTGAAGTTATTCATATTGATATTATTCATATTTCTCCTGGCAATCTTGATTTTAGTTCCAGCCCAGCATTTTGCATGATATACTCTGCATATAGATTAAATAAAGAAGATTTAATAATAAGGATTTTGCTATTTTTATTTTGTTGCTTTAAATTGAAGTGTTTAATCCCCTTTAACTTAATCAACTAACATATTTGGATTTAAACATGTTTTATTATTTGTTTTCTATTTCTCTCACCTACTTTGTATTCACTTTTCTGTCTTTCTGTTTTCTTTTGCACCAACTTAAAAAATTTCCTTCTCCTTCCATTAGGTTGTTTACCAAACTTGATGTCACTATTCTTTTAGTGATTACCCCAGAGATTATCACCTGTATTTTGACATTTTTTTCTTGTTTTTTGAGAATAACTGACATACCTCACTGCATAAGTTTAAGACATACTGCATGATGGTTTGATTTACATATATTGTGAAATGCTTATTACCACAATAGGTTCAGCTAACATCCATCTTCTCACATAGATACAATGGGAAGAAAAGAAAGAAGAAAGGAAAAGAATTTCTTCTTCTTGTGATGAGAACTCTTAGAATTTACTCTTTTGAGACTTTTGTATTTTGACTGAAGTATAATATAATAATATATAATTTTTTTACCATTTTCTACACAATGCAACATGTCTTTCTTTTTTATTATGTTTGTTGTGTTTTAAAATTCTATCTCATTATTGCAATTCACATACAGTCAGTAAATACTTTGTGTCCTTTTCTACAGTTCATGAGGTTCTCACAGAAAGTATACTGGAGTGGTTTGCATTCCCTCCTCCAGTGAATCACATTTTGTCAGAACTCTCCGCTATGACAAGTCTGGGGCAGCCTACATGGCATGACTCAATAGCTTCATTGACCTGTGCCATCCCCTTTGCCATGACAAGGCAGTGATTCGTGAAGGTAGGGAGATCAAACCAGTCGATCTTAAGGGAAATCAACCCTGAATACTCGTATGAAGGACTGATGATGAAGCTGAAACTCTAGTATTTTGGTCATATGATGCAAACAGCTGACTCATTGGAAAAGTCTGTGGTGCTGGGAAAGATTGAGGGCAGGAGGAGAACAGGGCATCAGAAGATAAGATGGATGGATGACATCACTGATGCAATGGACATGAACTTGGGCAAACTTTGGGAGATGGTGAGGGACAGAGAGGCCTGCTGTGCTGCAGTCCATGGGGGTCACAAAGAGTTGGACATGGCTAGGAGACTGAACAATAAGTAAATATTTTTATTTATGCATATGTTTCCACTTTCCAATATTCATTTTTTCCTGTACTGTCTTGCTTTATTCTATTATCACTTTCCTTCTACCTTAAGCACATCTTTTACTATTTCTCATGAATCCACTAGTGACATTTTTGGGGTTAGTTTTCATTTGCTTAATGTTTCTTTCATAACGTTCAGGTTGACAGTTGCTCTTTTAAAATATTGAATGCATAATTCCACTGTCTTCTATCTTCCACTGCTTTTAATGCAACATTAGTTGTGATTCCTTTAGAGGTAAAATATCTTTCTTTTGCTGCTTTAAAGATTTTTTATTACTGTCTTGCTTTTTACCAGTTTTACAATAATGTGTGTAGGTTGGGTTTTCCTTGTTATCCTACTTGAGTTCATAGTTGTTCCTGAAGTATAATCTGATGTGAAAAAAAAAATTCAGTCATCAACCCTCCATTTGTTGCTTCTACTTCCTCCTTTCATTTCTCCTCTGAAACACTAATTATACACTGATGAGAACTTATCACTGGGCTTTATCTACTCTTTGCCTACAAAGGTCCATATGGTCATAGCTATGGTTTTTCTAGTAGTCATGTACGGATGTGAGAGTTGGACCCTAAAGAAGGCTGAGTGCCAAAGAATTGATGCTTTTGAACTGTAGTGTTGGAAAAGACTCTTGAGAGTCCCTTGAACTGTAAGGAGATCAAAGCAGTCAATCCTAAAGGAAATCAACCTTGGATATTCTTTGGAAGGACTGATGCTGATATTCCATACTTGGGCCACCTGATGTGAAGAGCCAGCTCATTGGAAAAGACTGAGGGCAGGGGAAGAAGGGAGCGACAGAGGAGGAGATGGTTGGATGGCATTACTGATGCAATGGACATGAGTTTGAGCAAACTCAGGGGCATAGTAAAGGACGGGGAAGTCATGGGTTTGCAGAGTCAGACATGACTTAGTGACTGAACAACTGAGCAACAACGAATCTGCTCTTGGGAATTTTCTGTTCCTTTGTTTCACTTTTCTTTAATCTGAATTATTTTTTTCTGATCTATCATTTCACTGATCTTTCCCTTAGCTGCTGAATCTAAAATTCTGTTAAATTCATCTACTGACTTCTTAATTTTCATTATTGTTTCCTTTTCTACAAATTTCCATTTAAAATAGAATTTTTATAGCTTCCTCTTCCTCTTTTTTCTCTTGTACATGTTAAGAATACTAATTTAAAATTGTGTGATAGAAAACCTGAAAGTCTTGTGTGATAATTGCTATTTGCTTGTTATTCATTCAATTTTTTATTTTTGTGCCTTAAAAAAAATTCTTGTTGTCTCTATGTGTATCAAGTTTGTAGTGATAATATGAGGCTCTCAGAAGATTATATCTCCCTATACAAGCACTCAGTCGAGTCCGATTCTTTGTGACCCCATGGACTGTAGCCTACTAGGTTCCTCTGGCCATGGGATTTTCCAGGCAAGAATACTAGAGTGGGTTGCCATTTTCTTCTCCAGGGGATCTTTCCAACCCAGGGATCAAACTTGGGTCACTTGCATTACAGGCAGATTCCTTACCATCTGAGCCACCAGGAAGTCATTCTATTTCCTATAGAGAGAATTTAATTTTGTTTTTGGTAGATGATTGGGACAGAGAAGATCACCTTAATTCAGTTAGGAATGAGCTTCAGACAGCTAATCAGAAACAGGCTCAGCTGTCATTTCATTCTAAAATCTTCAGAAGTGGGGCTTCAAACTTTTTGAGGATTATTTATATTTTCTACCTTATTCCTAAAGCACAGTCTTTCAGTTCAGCCACTCAGTTGTGTCTGACTCTTTGTGACTCCATGAACCGCAGCACGCCAGGCCTCCCTGTCCATCACCAACTCCCAGAGTCCACCCAAACCCATGTCCATTGTGTCAGTGATGCAATCCAACCATCTTATCCTCAGTCGTCCCCTTCTCCTCCTCTTTCCCAGCATCAGGGTTTTTTTCAAATGAGTCAGCTCTTTGCATCAGGTGGCCAAAGTATTGGAGTTTCAGCTTCAACATCAGTCCCTCCAGTGAACACCCAGGACTAATTTCCTTTAGGATGGACTGGTTTGCAGTACAAGGGACTCTCAAGAGACTTTTCCAACACCACAGTTCAAAAGCATCAGTTCTTCGATGCTCAGCTTTCTTTATAGTCCAACTCTCACATCCATACATGACTACTGGAAAAACCATAGCCGTGACTGGACAGATCTTTGTTGGCAAAGTAATGTCTCTATTTTTTAATATGCTGTCTAGGTTTGTCATAACTTTCCTTCCAAGGAGCAAGCGTCTTTTAATTTCATGGCTGCAATCACCATCTGCAGTGATTTTGGAGTCCAGAAAAATAAAGTCAGCCACTGTTTCCACTGTTTCCCCATCTTTCAGGGGTTCCAAATGAAAGTGTGGGATATTTAATAGAGTTCTACCTTTATTCCAACCACAGCCTATGAGGTTTTCTGAAGGTCTGCCCATTTCTCTGTTGCTCAGGCTGTCACTGTGCTCAGCTGTGAATGCTCTTAGCTGCTACTTTTGAATCAGTAAATGCCTTGGTAGAAAATATGTTGCCAGATATCAGATCCACCTCTCTGAATGTTCTGTCTGAAATCTTAATTATTTAAGCACTCATGGCCTTGGGCCCTCTCAGATGCTTTTAATAGGTTAAAAAACAATTTTGTGAGCTTTTGTAGTTATTCTCAGGGAGACAGTTAATCTGAAACACACTAGTCTGGCATTTTATTCTGAAATTTTAGCGTTTGCCACTACCTACCATTCTGACTGTGTATTCCTTCTTCTTCCATCTTGCTCATTGTGCTTCAACCTCTCTGAGCTTGTACTTCCCAGCCTAGGACCTTTGTACTTGCTTTTCCTGTGCCTGGAATTCTTTCTCTCTTCATCTCCCTCTCCTCGCCTAGAAAATGTCTTTTAGTGACTTTAATTTCCATTCATTTAATCTTTTTTAGCACTTCTGACATTTGTATTAAATTACTGTGCAATTAGGTGTTTAATGCTTCTGAACGTATTCAATTCCTATGGCTGCTGTAACAAACAACTGCAAACTTAGTGACTGAAAACAGCACAGATTTATTCTCTCACAGCTCTGAAGCCCAGAAATCAAATCCATTTCACTGGGCTAAGGTATTGGCTGGGCTGGTTAGTGTTAATTGCTCAATTGTGTCCAACTCTTTGTGACCCTATGAAGTATAGCCCGCCAAGCTCCTGTCCTTGGGATTCTCCAGGCAAGAATACTGGATTGGGTAGCCATTCCCTTCTCCAGGGATCTTTACAACTCAGGGATAAAATTTAGGTTTTCTGCATTGCAGGCAGATTCTTTACCAACTGAACCCACAGGGAAGCCCCTAAAGTTAAGGTGTTGGTTGTGCTAGATCCTTTTGGAGGCTCAGGATGATCCTTGTGATTATGATGGAGTCACCCAATGGCACCCCACTCCAGTACTCTTGCCTGGAAAATCCTGTGGATGGAGGAGCCTGGTAGGCTACAGTCCATGGGGTCGCTAAGAGTCGGACATGACTGAGCGACTTCACTTTCATGCACTGGAGAAGGAAATGGCAACCCACTCCAGTGTTCTTGCCTGGAGAATCCCAGGGACAGGGGAGCCTGGTGGGCTGCCGTCTATGGGGTTGCACAGAGTCGGATATGACTAAAGTGACTTAGCTTAGCTTAGCACTCAGATAATCCATGAAAATCTCTGTCTTGAAAATTTTAATCACATATTCAAAGGTCCTATTACCATTTAAAGTAACATTCACAGATTTGGGGATTTAGGCTGTATCTTCCAGGTGCCTCCATTCAGCCTACCACAGTCAGCATGGAAAGCAAACTTCACAAGGGCTGGAATTTTTTTCTTGTTCACCATTGGATCTTTAGCATATGGTCTACTTGAATATTTGTGGACTGAGTGCTTCCTTTCCAGGCCAGCAAGACACTTATTGCGTGTTGACACAGAGGCCTTCTCAAGAAAAATGACTGAACAGAAAATGGCTGTGGACTAATAGTTACTCTGAGCACCTACAGTGTATCAGGCAGTGAGCTAAGATTTTTATACTGTTGCCTCCTTGAATTTTTACAAAAGCTTTCTGAGATAACTAGAGAAGTTAAGTAGCCTGCTCAGTTTCACAATACAATTCAGTAGCCAAGCTCACATTCAAATTTAGGTCTTTCTGACTGTAGAATTCAAGCTTTTAGTATATATGTGGAAGGTTCTTTATAATTAAGCAGCTTATTGTTTAGTACTAATATTTAATATTTAGTGGTTTACAAAGATCCTGTGTGGACACATGTAGTTTAAGACTCCCAAATAATAGGAAATAATCTGTATCCTGCAAAGGTAGCAACCATGTATTAATGGAAAAGACCCTGTATTAATGGGAAAAGACCCTGATGCTGGGAAAGACTAAAGGCATAAGGAGAAGCGGTGGCAGAGGATGAGATGGTTGGGTGGCATCACCGACTCATTGGACATGAATTTGAGCAAACTGGGAGAGTGTGAAGGACAGGGAAACCTAGTGTGCTGAGGTCCATGGGGTCGCAAAGAGTCAGACATGACTTAGTGACAGAACAACAACAGTGTGTTAATGAGCAAACACTAATAGACCTAATAAACATTTAGCATTTCAACTTGGAAACTTAGTGTGTAAATTAACTATTGAAAATTATTATTAATGAGCAATGTCATTGGATAGAAAAATCTACATTTTTCTTAAAAAACATAATTAAAGTTCTGAGTACCCTAGTTTATAATAGTCCATTAACATGCTGCTTTTGGCAGGTAGTCTCCTTAATAAAACTTCACAGGAATCTCTAATTATGTGCAACTGAAAGTTTATTATCTTTTCATTATTTGATGCTGATAAAAGAAATGCTGAAATGTTAGAGCTTATGGATCTCTCTTATGTTACCTAAAGACTATTCTTTGAGCCTATGACTCATTCATATTATTTAAAAATCTGTGTTTTATATTTTTTCAAGGTCATAAGGACAGGCTTTATTCTTGGTCCTTAAGTTTTTGCTGTGTATGGGTGAAATCCTGATGTGAGAAATCTTGTTTCAAAGGAATATAAATGTCTAAATTTTTCTATCAAATGATCTGTTAACAGAGGTATTTGCAGATGGGTTGAAATAGGGGAAATAAAAGGCTTCTAATTTAGGCTTCTTTATCAATATCTGTAAGGCAGTCCTGAATGGGTCATCAAGCAACAGATGCTGGGAGCTTAGGTTCCTACTCATCATGTGATAGCACTGTCTCTTGTAGGAACAGTGACAACCCATCTGCCTGCCTGACTGGGGTGAGAACCCTTTTGGAGTGATGCCTATCTGTTCAAACATCTTTTCACAAGTAAGAGAACTTTCTGATTCCACAGAAGGGAAGAGAGAGGTGTCAAAATATTCCTCCACAGTTCTTTATTTAAAAGTTTCAATTTAAAAATAGCATTTTTTTCTTGATTGTAAGATTAATACATGTTTATTATAAAGAAAGTAAAAACCTTTTGGCCAACTCTCTCTCTCTCTATATATATATGTATACACACACACACACACATACACAAACACACATCCATAAATAATACTTGTAAAAATGAAATGCTATTTTTCATAGTTTTAAACTTTTTCACTTAACAATATATTGTCATCATCTAAATGTATACAGGTTTATTTTAATTATTTCATAGTATGAGTGTACTATAACTTATCCTTTCACTGTTGAGGGGCACTTTAGTTGTTTGCATTGTTTTCTATTATCAACAACTTAATAATCTTCATTCAGATATATCTTTCTACAGATGGTCTTCAAATTAAATCAATAAATATTTCTTTACTCTAGGTAATGGAGGTATGTACCTGATTGGACAGACAGACATTGTCTGTCTCGGTAGGCTTATAGTAGAGGAGTGAAATTAGCCATTAAAAACAGGTAGTTAAAAGTGAGATGGCTGTTAATTGGGCAACTCAAAGTACCATAGAAATGCATAGTAAATAGATTTTCTTGGTTTTGGTATGTCAGGTACAGCCTATTAGAGTGACATTTAAAGTGACATCTGAAGGATGAACAAAATAGTTTGTAGATGAAATTGATCTGGGGCACTAGTTACTGGAGGGATGAAATTGATTCAGGGGCACTGGGTACTGGAGGCAGAGTAAACAGTATGTTAAAGGCCAGAGTCAGAAAAGCATGACATGTTCATGACTGTAAGGCAGGTAAGGGTGTAGGGAGTGAGCAGGAGAGAGGCACAAAATGATACCTGGCAGTGTGGCAAGGGGCTTGATTTTGTGAAGTATTAAGGATGATCTGGAGGATTTTAGGCAAGCGAGTGATATGGTTACTCTGAATTAAAAGTTTTTCTTATAACACTGATAATACTCCATACTGTTTGGATTTTGAGCTTGAAAGAAAAGAGAAGGATCACAGGAGAATCTCGATTCTCCAGCTTGAGGAGGATACCTGGAACTGTGTGCCAGATGCCACATCCTTGGTAGAGAAGCTGCTTTGAGGAAGGAGGATGTTATAATTTGAGACATTCTGAGTTTGAGTTACACCCAGGTATCAAAATGGAGATGTCTGTAAGTAAGCAGATAGCTTTACAGCTCTCACGAAAGGACTTAGCTACAGATGTAGCTTTGTGGGTCCTCAGCACCTCGATGGTAATCAAAATGGGAGAGGAGGTGATCAAAGACAATAGAAAAAGGGCCTTGACAGAGTCCTGAGAAATTCCTATGAGTGAGTGTGGTGCTGGGGAGATGGCGGCAGAAGTAAGTATCAAAAACATTAAACCAGAGAGTACAAAGTCACAGAATGCAAGAGAGAAAAATATTGCTGTAGGTGGAGAAAGCGGTACATTGTTATCAAATGCTGAGACAGGTTCGGTGATGCTGGAAGGAGGATGGCTACTGTAGGATCATGGAGACCACTGATGACCTCACTGATAGCAGTTTGATGGAGTTGAAGGAATAGCTTGGGAGTAGAATAAGGAGGTAAGGAAGGTGAAAAATGCGTGATACTTTCCTTAGGGTGTAATTCAAGTAATGGCATTGACAGCCAATGGCATTTCATATAAATTTTGACATTTTCCCTACTTACCTTGTGGAAAGGTTTTATGTATTTATGGTCTTTCCTATAGCTTTATGAGTGTTCATTTTCATATACTTTTGCCACCTTTAAAAAAATTATCCACAATGTCATAAGCAAACAAGACAAACCTGTTATTTTTAATTTGTATTTAACTATTAATGTAGTTGAACTGTTCATATTTTTGGACCACGTTTAATCCTTTTGTGAATGGCACACGTTTTTCATTTTTCTGTTATGTACTTTGATTTAAAAAAATGATTTGGAAGATCTGTATATGTCGATGATTGAAACCATGTCTGCCATACATACTGTCATATACACTTGCTTATCCTATTTTTTTTGTTCATAAAAAAATCTTTAACAGTTTTATGCATAAAATCTAATTATGCTTTTTATTATGGTCTCTGTCTTTGGTGTTTTTCTCAGAAAGGCCCTACCTCACTACTGTACTGCAAGTCTATACTTTTCTTCTAATTAATTAAATTTTATTCCAATTAATTCATGGTTTGAGTTTTTCAATGTAACTTTTAGTTCACATTAAGTTCATTTTAATGTGACATTCAAGATCAGGACTCAGTTTTATTTGCTTCCAGTAACTTGTTTATCTAAGCATGCTCCACACTAATTTAGAGTTGGAATCAGAAGAAAGAGCAGATTAAGTAAGTGAGAAAGGAAGATTTGAAAGAGCAGATGACCTCCAGCTTAAGGTAACCAGATATTCAAAGGCCCTGAGGTGGAAAGGGGCCTCGTGATGTCAAGTTCGTAAAAAAGCTAGTATGACTGAAGCTCAGAACAGGGAAAGAGAAGTGTTATATGAGGCTGGAAGAGTAAGTGTAGACCTTGTATTTAGGGTTCTATTAAATACCTATTAGTTTTTGTTTCAGGGAAGTAGGAAGCCAAGACAGTATTTGAAGTGACAGCATAATTTTTACATTTTGAAGAAAACAAAATACACTTAGTTTGAAATTGGGATAAGGACTAGCAGAGAGCAGGAGTATATTAAGGAGACCATTGGGGGAGATTATGTTAGTAGCCTAAATAATAGCTGATAGTAACTTAAGTGTGAGCAAGGGAGAGGATAGAGATAGTACAACAGAATTAAAGATATTTAGAAGGAAAAGAAAATTTGATTTAAGGAGAACATCAGTCAGAGGTTGTAGAACCATAGGAAAGGACTGCCATAATCACGTACGTCTCTTATACCTGGGTGAGTGAGTCATAGGAAATTATCTGTAAGCCGCTGTGAAAGGGTTTGCCTGCTGATGCTGAAGACAAAGAGAAAGACTTTCAATTCTTGGACATTTGAAATTCATGGTAATGCCTCTTATTCTAGCAGTCTAACCAAGAATTCACTGGCAGATACACTGATAACTAGGGTATCTTGGTTTCTGCCCATTATTCTCCAGGGGAGAAATATAGAAGGGAAAACTTGGGTTTGGATTACTAGCAGATAGTTAACACAAGAAGTGAAGAGATAAAGGTATTAATGATGATACCCATATTTCTGGCACAGGTAACTGGATGGATATAGTGTCATTCGATAAATATATACAGAAAACAGAATGATCACGTTTGAGGGTACTACCAGAAGTGGGCTTCCCAGGTGGTGCTAGGGGTAAAGAAGCTCCCTGCCAATGTGGGAGACTTAGGAGACGTGAGTATGATCCTTGGGTCAGGAAGATCCCATGGAAAAGGAAATGGCAACCCACTCCAATATTCTGGCCTGGAGAATCCCACGGACAGAGAAGCCTGGCAGACTACAATCCATAGGGTCACAAAGAGTTGGACACAACTGAAGTGACTTAGCACACACCAGTAGGAGTATTTTCTGTATAAATAATATATATTTATCTAACACAAGCATGTTTCTAGCATTGTTCTAAGTGCTTTACATATGTTAACTCATTTAATCTTCACAAAATTTCATGAAGTAGGTATTAATATTATTTTCATAGAGGAGAAAATTGGCACATCAAGAAGAAAATAACAAATGTTGGTGAGGATATAGAGAAAAGAAAACTTTTGTGCCCTGTTGATAGTGTAAACTGGTGCAGCCACTATGGAAAACAGTATGGAGGCATCGCAAAAAATTAAGAACAGAATACTGTATGGTCCAGAAACTCCACTTCTGGGTATTTAGTCAAAGAAAACAAAAACACAAAATCAAAGAGATATATACACCTCCATGTTCATTGTAGCATTTTATATATAGTGTACACACACACACACGAGTGTGTGCTAAGTCATTTGGTCATGTCCAACCCTTTGTGACCCTTTGGACTGTAGCCCACTAGGCTCCTCTGTCTATGGGATACTCCAGGCAAGGATACTGAGTGGCTTGCCATGCCCTCCTCCAGGGGATTTTCCTGACCCAGGGACTGAACCTGCATCTCGTAAGTCTCCTGCATTGGCAGGAGGTTTCTTTACCACTAGCACCACCTAGGAAGCCCATACATGTACACACACACATTCATAATGGACTATTTATGTTTATATAATAATGGACTATATATGTATACACACACACATATATATGTGTCTAGCCATAAAGAAGGAGAACATCTTGCCATCTGTGACTACATGGATTAATCTTGAGGGCTTATACTAGGTGAAATAAGTTAGAAAATACTATATTATCTCACTTATACATGGAATCAGACAACAAACAGCCCCAAGCTCATGGATATGGAAAACAGACTGGTGGTTACCAGAGGCAAGAGTTGCAAGGGGTGGGAAAAATGGGTAAAAGAGGTTATTACAAAGTACAGCTTCCAGCTGTAAAATAAATGTCTTGGACATGTAATATATAGCACACTGGCTATGGTTAACAATATTGTACATTTGAAAGTTGCTAAGAGAGTAGATGTTAAAGTTTTTCATCATAAATTTTTTTGTTGCTATTTACAGTGATATTAATTATATTTTGGTCATTTCTCAATATATACAAATAGTGAATCATTGTACACCTAGAACTAATATTAGATATTAATTTAAGAAACTTTGCAAAGGATACAGAGCTAATAAGTGGTGTAATTGAGATTTCATATCTGACACTAGACTGTTATTTTAAACTGCTATAAACTGCTATGATAAAATTCATAAACTTGGTTTTGAACATACTAATTTAAAGATGACTTTGAGACATTTTGAAAGAAATGTAGGCAATTAAAAAAAATGAGGAGTAGTTGTATGATTTGAAAGTGTAGAGGTGAGCTCTGTTGGAGATTTTGAGTCTTCTGCTGTATCATACCTTGTGGTTGGGAATAAGGTTGCCCAGGTAGTGAGTACAGAGTT
>SJYC01066091.1:0-11754 GCA_006408675.1 Madoqua kirkii | reverse complement strand
CCATCGAGTCAGTGATGCCATCCAGCCATCTCATCCTCTGTCGTCCCCTTCTCCTCCTGCCCCCAATCCCTCCCAGCATCAGAGTCTTCTCCAATGAGTCAACTCTTCGCATGAGGTGGCCAAAATACTGGAGTTTCAGCTTTAGCATCATTCCTTCCAAAGAAATTCCAGGGCTGATCTCCTTCAGAATGGACTGGTTGGATCTCCTTGCAGTCCAAGGGACTCTCAAGAGTCTTCTCCAACAACACAGTTCAAAAGCATCAATTCTTTGGCGCTCAGCCCTCTTCACAGTCCAACTCTCACATCCATACATGACCACAGGAAAATCCATAGCCTTGACGAGACAGACCTTAGTCAGCAAAGTAATGTCTCTGCTTTTGAATATGCTATCTAGGTTGGTCATAAATTTTCTTCCAAGGAGCAAGCATCTTCTAATTGCATGGCTGCAGTCACCATCTGCAGTGATTTTGGAGCTCAAAAAAATAAAGTCTGACACTGTTTCCACTGTTTCTCCATCTATTTCCCATTAAGTGATGGGACCGGATGCCATGATCTTCATTTTCTGAATGTTGAGCTTTAAGCCAACTTTTTCACTCTCCTCTTTCACTTTCATCAAGAGGCTTGTTAGTTCCTCTTCACTTTCTGCCATAAGAGTGGTGTCATCTGCATATCTGAGGTTATGGATATTTCTCCTGGCAATCTTGATTCCAGCTTGTGTTTCTTCCAGCCCAGCGTTTCTCATGATGTACTCTGCATAGTACATCAGAGTAAGTAAATAAGCAGTGTGACTTCTTTCCTCAGCTATGTGTAAAACGTCCTCAGCCAACCACTTTGCTTTCCTTCATTTCTTTTTCTTTGTAATGATTTTGGTTACCACTTACTGTACAATGTTAAAAACCTCCATGCATATTTCTTCAGGCACTCTGTCTACAGGATCTAATCCCTTGAATCTATTCATCACTTCCACTGTATAATCATAAGGGATTTGATTCAGGTCATACCTTATGACCTGATGGTTTTCCCAACTTTCTTCAATCTAAGTCTGAACTAATGATCTGAGCCACAGTCAGCTCCCAGTCTTATTTTTGCTGACTGTATAGATCATCTCAATCTTTGCTTATAAAGGACATAATCAATCTGATTTCGGTATTAGCCATCTGGTGATGCCCACATTTAGAGTTGTCTCTTGGATTGTTGGAAGAGGGTGTTTGCCATGACCAATATGTTCTTTTGACAAAACTCTGTTATCCTTTGCCCTGCTTCATTTTGTACTCCAAGGTCAAACTTACCTATTATTCCAGGTAATCTCCTGACTTCTTACTTCTGCATTCCAATTCTCTATGATGAAAAGGATATATATATATATTTGTGTGTGTGTGTGTGTGTGTGTGTGTGTGTGTTAATTCTGTAAGATGTTGTGGGTCTTCATGGAACCAGTGAACTTCAGCTTCTTTGTCATCAGTGGTTGGAGCATAGTGTTGACTAAAAAAATATGTGCAACCTCAAAGAGAGTTAAGTTTTATTCAGTGCAAATGTTAGGACATTTATTTGCTGTTAATAAATTAATATATTAACTTATTCGGTGTTAAATGTTAGAACATTTATTCAGTGAAAATGTTAGTCCAGCAGACTGCATCTCAGGTGACCCCAAGAGAGCTGACTCCAAGGGGCGGCAAAGGAAGAGCCAGGCTATATGCAAGTTTGCAGCAAGGGGCAGGTAATCTGAATATTAAAGGATGAGATTTAGTGTTCTATATATGGGAAGATGCAAGTGTCCGGGCTTGCTGAAATCATTTCTTTCATAGACATCTAGCTGTGCTGTTTCTAGTAGCTCAGTAGTGTGGGCCTCTTTAGGACTCTTGAGCTACCCAGGGCCAATACTGCTCTGTTTGTTGCTCACATCTTAATTCCTTGTTTACTGTAAGAGATGGGGGATGTGGAGGATAGCAGCCTCTCACATCCTCCCAGCTCCTCAGGGCTTACCAGGGAGGAAGTAGCTAATGGCTTCCAAATAGGTGGCTTTGTTTCACCAGGGCTCAGATATTTGCATCTGGAAAAGGCTTGTTAGCTGGTAGAGAGTAGAGCAGTAAACATTTTATTTCACAATAGACTTGGATTACTGTTGTGTTGAATGGTTTACCTTGGAAAGGAATTGATATCACCCAGTGGTTTGTGAGGTTGCACCCAACTGCTGAATTTCAGACTCTTTTGTTGACTGTGAGGCCTACTCCATTTCTTTTACAGGATTCTTCCCCACAGTAGTATATATAATGGTCATCTGAATTAAATTCACCCATTCTAGTTCACCAATTCCTAAGATGTCTATATTCAATCTTGCCATCTCTTGCTTGACCACCTCCAATTTACCTTGATTCATGGACCTAATATTCCAAGTTCCTATGCAGTATTGTTCTTTACAGTATTGGACTTGTCGACTAAAAAACATGTACAACTTGAGAGTTGTGATTTAAGTTTTATTTGGGGCAAAATGAGGACTGCAGCCTGGGAGGCAGCATCTCTGATAGCTCTGAGAGAGTGCTCCAAAGCAGCAGTGGGAGAAAGTCAATATATGAGGCTTTGGTGAAGGGGGAGTTCAATACCATGAAGCACTCAAAGGTTTTTTGTTAGTCTTGAGGGTCTGATGTCACCATGAAGGGATTTAGTGCTTCTCTAGATATGAGGAGATGCAAGGATTCAGATCATAAAATCTGTTCCTAAAGACATCCAACTATTTAAAGACCTGTCCCACCAGATTCTCTGGAGCACAGAGTGCATCACTCCACCCTGAACTCCCTCAGGGGTTGTTGAAGGTGACTGGCTATAGCAGCATGGGGTTCAACCTCCTTAGAAAGTGAAAGTGAAGTTGCTCAGTCCTGTCCAACTCTTTGCGACCCATAGACTATAGCCCACCAAGCTCTTCCATCCATAGGATTCTCCAGGCAAGAATACTGGAATGCGTTGCCATTTCCTTCTCCAGGGGATCTTCCCGACCCAGGGATCGAACCCAGGTCTCCCACATTGCAGGCAGACGCTTTAACCTCTGAGCCACCAGGGAAGCCCAATCTCCAAAGAGGGCAGATGGCAAATGCCTGTTGTTCAGTCATTGGCAATGCTCTTGGTAAGTCCCAATTTGTAGTTGACAGACTTTGCTTTTACCACCAGACATAGCCACAACTGAGCCTCATTTCTGCTTTGGCCCAGCTGCCTCATTCTTTCTGGAGCTGTTAGTAATTGCCCTCCATCTTCCCCAGTAGCATATTGGACACCTTCCAACCTGGGGACTCATCTTCCAGTGTCATATCATGTTGCTTATTCATACTGTTCATGGGGTTCTCCTGGGAAGAACACAGGAGTGGGTTGCTGTTTCCTCCTCCCGTGAACCACATTTTGTCATAACTCTTAACCATGTCTTGTTTGTCTTGGGTAGCCCTGCATGGCATGGCTCAGAGCTTTATTGAGTTATGTAAGCCCTTTCACCATGACATGTCTGTGGTCCATGAAGGGGATGCATCAGTTATAGGTACTTAAAATATTATATTTATAATAATTCTGTAACTTTTCCAATTATTGTTCATACAATGACATTGAATTTTCTAGACAGGATATGTCCATATATCTTTCTCGTACTTTCAGGAGAGAAGGAGAGAGAGAGGACATAAGCTGAGAGTTAAGGAAATTAAACCACTTATTGCTTTCTACTTATAGACGTGGTAAAAATTGTCCACTCCTCATCAGCAATTAACTCCCCAAATCACCCTGACACTTTCTCCTGAATATTAAATGCCAAACTAGAATTCTGTTTCTGAAGCAAAGGAAATTAAAGAAAATTCAAGCCAAGAGGATAAGGAGAAGAGGAGAGAGTTCATTATACCTCACAAAGGTCTCAGTCCACTTAGATACTTACTAGTGAAAGTGGAAGTCGCTCAGTCATGTCCAGCTCTTTGCGACTCCATGAACTATATGGTCTATGGAATTCTCCAGGCCGGAATGCTGGAGTGGGTAGCCTTTCCCTTCTCCAGAGGATCTTCCCAACCCAGGGATTGAAGCCAGGTCTCCCCACATTGCAGGTGAGCATTTGCATCTAGCATTTTAAAAACTGGGATGAAATGACATTTACAGGTACTAGAGGAATCATTTTGAGGTCTCCAAGAAGGACTGTAATATAATAACTGAAACTAGGGCAAGGGTAGGTAAGTTAGGAGAGCAACCTTTCATTCTCTCAAGTCATCTTTCTGATTGACATTGCCTGTACATCACATGCAGTGAAAAGCAGGGAGGGACAGATTACTGAAGTACTCAACAGGAAGATATGATGATAAAATAAGTCTTTTGTGACTCTGTTCCTTCCTGTCATATCTGGACGGAATGTAAATACTATTGCTGCATGGCTATGCCATGATATAACTGAGCTGGCAAGGAGAAAACAAACCCAGAGTGATTATTCTTTTTTTGGGTATTCATATGTGCTTGTGTGTGTGTGTGTGTGTGTGTGTGTGTGTGTGTGTGTGCGCGCGCGCCTGGGTGCACATGCCAAAACACATTTGGCTTCATTGAATGCTTTCTAGAATTTTCATTCTATTATATACCCTGGACAAGAGTATATTTGGGCAACATAATCATGGAAACAAAGATAAATATGGTTCTAGAATTCTAAAGAGGAGGTGTCTTTCTGTTTCCTCTCAGGAGAAATAAACATTATTGTGTTTAAATTACCAACTAGGATCATGGACTTTAAAGCATGGTTTTGTTCTCTAAGCATTGTGAAAGAGTGTTGCAAAGGGAGATAGCAAGATGTCCTAGAAGGTGTTGAAAAGATAGTGGCTGATCAGCTTTCTGGTGGTTTGGGCCCTAAGCCTACTTGGAAGCACCATGTGGATCTAAATGACTTCAGTGGAATCAGACGAAAGCTGATCAAAATGGGTCCTTTTTTCCTGATAGGCATGAGATTAAGCAGATTGCTGGGCATCTTGGAGCTGCTGACCTGGCATGATTGCTGTTTTCACATAATCATACGATAATCAGTTATGCTAGCCTTCCAGCCAGTCAGAAGACCCTCAGTAAGTGTTTCAGGCTTCAAGTAGAGGGCTGAGTAAGTAAGTAAGTAAGACAAGACCCTAACTGAGGTTTATATGAGAATGTAACCAGTGACAGGTACTAGCCTGAATCATTGGTTTGGAGAACTCAAATATGTTAGGACATATTCCTTGCATTGTATGTAAGTAAATACAAACATGGGTTTGGTCATCGTGTCTCATATTCTGATTTGGATCTATCAAAGGCAGTTCTTTTTGTGTATCAGCTCAGATGAAGGTGATTCAGTCTTACCTGCTAAATGTGAAGAAACAGGACTTGTCAGTGGATCTTTCTTGATGATGTTTTAGATCGAAAACTGACAAGTTAACCTGTTGTCCCTTGACACATTCTTACAAAGCTATGACACTATGGCCAAGGAGACTTAGCCTTTACCTGCCGGGACTCTGACTGGTGGTTGTATCATTCTATATCCTAGAACACATAATTCTTCTTACTGGTCTTAAATATACATGCTAAACTCAGCAGCAAGAACATAACCAATATATGTTTGAGAAAATGGCCAAGAGGGGACATTTTAAAAGCCAAGAAATTTACTGAGAAAATAGTCTGTGATCAAGGTGAAAGTGAAAAGAGCAAGCAAGAGTAGAAAGAAAAAGATAAGGATAAGTGTTCGTATTTTAAGATATATCCACTGTCAATTGCTTTATAAAAAACCTCCTCAAATATAATGAAAAATATTTCATGATGCTACAATTTGATCAGGCCTCAATAGGCAGTTCCCCTGCTAGGCTTACCTAAGGTCACTCACGTGGCTCCAGTTATATGGAGGCTCTGTTGATTGAATGATTCAGGGTGAACTCACTCACGTGCCTGGTGCTTAGTTGGGAATGTCAGCCCAGCATTTCCAATCTCATGGCCTCTCCAGAAAGAAGCGCAGGCTTCTTATGTGGCCTGTGCAGTGTTTCAGGAGGTCGAGGACGGAAGCTGCACAGTCTCTAGAGCCTGGTCGGAAGTCACAGTGTCACTTATGCTGCATTCTGTTAGTCAAAGCAAGTGACCAAGCCAGTCCAGATTGTGAAGGGCGGGGGGGAATGGATTCTACCTCTAGATGGGAGGAGCTGCACATAATATCTGTTCATATGTAATCTATGTAGAATTTCAAGGACTATGAAAAAATCATGGCTAAGTCTAATATATTCTTAAGTGGAATTATTTTTTTATGCTGATACATTTTTTAAAATGTATTTTCCATTGAAGGATAATTGCTTTACAGTATTGTATTGGGTTCTGCCATACATTGACATGAATCGATATGTCCCCTCCCTCTTGAACCTGCTTCCCACCTCCCACTCCATCCCACCCCTCTAAGTTGTATCCATCATTTTAAAGTACTGCTGGAAGAACCTCCATTCAACATATTTTAAATGTCTCTACATATATTATTCTTTAATTGTACTGAAATATTTACATTTTCTTCATTCAAAAAATATTGAATGCCAGTTGGTGTCAGGTACTATGATTGATCTCTCACTCTCAAATCTATCAGCAGCCTTAGATTTAAATTGATTCTTTGCTGCTTTATTGTAATAATTGTTGAACTTTCTTTGTAAGTGCATTACTAACTGTTGACATAAATAAGATTAATTCATTTTATGTTTATTCATCAGAAACACGAGAAGTACCCTTCCCTATCAAACTCCTTCAATTTACTGTCCCAGAGATTCAAATAGTATCACATCACATGAAATTGTAGTTGGAAGGTAAGGGGAACACTAGTAAGTTTTCTTTAAGTTCAATTCCAAGCATATAAAATATATCCTCTTCCCAAGAAACGAAAGCTAGTTAGAATATTAAATCAATAATATGCATACTTAAATATTATTTACCGTGATTGTTAATCATTATGTAGAGGGTCTAAAACCAAAGTGATTCAGTTGTCATTACAGTCAACAAAATGTAATTTATACCCAGATTATCACGAGCTTCTTTTCAGTCTGTTGTAGAGTGTTCCTCTGAGGAGAGAGGGAACCAGAAATAAAATCAATGCACGAGACGCAGTGTTTCTGCATCTCCATTTTTCCACCTCAATTTTAGATTTGATGTTATTTCCCTGTGTGGGCGATCTGAAAGCTAAAATCCTATATAAAAATCACTTAGGCCATGTCATTTTTACTGACCAGAAGTTAGCTTTCTTATAAAATGTACCACAGGATATTACTTTAACAGGTTTGGTTCAAGGGGCATCAGGCTCTATAGACCTAAGCTCCAGCAGCGGCACTTTCTTTTAGGCAGGACTCTAAAGCTTACCTGAATCACTGGGCGAACATTCTATTTATGTTTTCATCTTCGAATGGCAATTTAAACTCTACTTCTAAAGGAGGTTTAAAATGAAAGCTTAAGAAAAAATAAAAGAAAAAGATCCACTGAAAAATAATTTTACAACCCATTCAGTTGCTTGACTGTTGATTGCAGACCACTCTGCATCCAAGCTTGTTGTCCTGGGCTGCTGTGGAAATAGCAAAGACATATTCAAACAGTCTCTATGCCTGAAATACTTAGAATCCTGTTGGTGAGACAAGGTGGACACTTAATTATGGACTTAACTTAGTATTCAAGACCATCCATGGTATAATCTTCAATAGAACTTTTCTGCCTATGTTTTTTCACTCCTTCCCCCTTCACCTACCCTCGACTCCACGCAGACTGAATGATTCCCTTTTCTCTGACTAGACTTTACCTTTCCCACCTCCGTAGCTTTCCACACCGTTTCCCCAACATTCACTCTTCAAGTGCAAAAGTGAAAGTGTAGTCACTCAGTCACATCCTGCTCTTTGTGACCCCATGGACTGTAGCTTGCCAGGCTCTTCTGTCCATAGAATTCTCCAGGCAAGAATCTGGAGTGGGTTGCTATGCCCTCCTCCAGGGGGTCTTCCCGATCCAGGGATTGAACTTGAACTGCAGGAAGATTCTTTACTATCTGAGGCACCAAGAAAGCCCCAAATCTTCCAGGCTTATTTCAGATACAAATTCCATGAAGACTTGCTGTCTGAACATACATACCGCTCCCATCTGTGAGTGAAGTGAAATTCGTTCAGTCGTGTCCAACTCTTTGCAACCCCACAGACTGTACAGTCCATGGGATTCTCCAGGCCAGAATACTGGAGTGGGTAGCCTATTCCCTCTCCAGGGGATCTTCCCAACCCAGGAATCGAACCGATGTCTCCTGCATTGCAGGCGGATTCTTTACCAACTGAGCTATCAGGGAAGTCCTATACCACTCCCATCTACTTGCCCCCAAACCCAGTGCTATTTCTTTCCCCTTGTCCCTCTGCTATTGCACTTAATTTTTCGTGTTATAGCTGTCTCATTATCTTATCTCCACCTCCCACGAGATTTGGAGTCCTGAAAGTAGAAACACTGTTTAGCTCTATCTCCTCCAGTACTTAGTGCTTAGCAAGAGACAAAATAGCTATTTATTTGAATTAAAAATGAATGCAAGATTTTGTGGCCATCTGTGAAAATGTATAGTCCAGGTAAGAATGTGGGAAACAATATAGCTCTTTTTCTCGGAAGTTTGATAAAAATATATATTCCTGTAAAATGAACCACTTGGCCAAAAGTTTAACCACTAAAGTAACATTTACTGTATGTTCGTCACTCTGCATAATGTGTTTTTCATATATGTAAAAGCACATTATTTAGTCAAAACTATCCTATTAAATTTCCCCAGTAATTCCTAAGGGCTGCCAGCTGCTCATTAAATCTTGATTTTCTGTCAGGAGGAATTAATAATCTTGCCTTTGAGTGAATTTAGAAGCAATGAGGGATTGAGCAGAAGTATTTGAATACCCTCTCGGTGGTAAATTGGATATCCAATTTTCAACTTAGTCTTAATAGGAAAAAAGGAATCAATTGAATTCAGAAGCTGTTTTTTCCTTTTTAATTTTCCCCCCTTTTTAACTGAGTTAAAATGAGAGGGTATAGTTCTTTCTCAATGGAGGGAGGGAGGAATCTATTTTCATTCACTTTGAGAGGTTTCTCAAATTCCAACGAGCCTTAATATATGGACAATCTATATAGCTAAGTCTATAAGATGATCCTCTGGAAAGCAGAGGAAAATTCAGTACAGTAACACAAAAATTGATCTGCATGAGATTTAAATAGTATTTATTCAACAAGCCAAAATGTCCCTCTCTTCCTTCCTCCCGAATGAATTTTATCATATACTGATACTAACCCTTACTGAAGTCATAACTTAATTTCTAAAAGCAAGGTAGCCTATTTTTATCATAGAGATTTAACATACATCAAGCTAATAAAATATAGCTCTTCATTTTTAGTTTCAGCTACACATCTTACATGACCTCAGATTAAACGTTCATTAAAATTGCAAAAGGTTAAGAGACATTAATAAATAGGCTTAAAACCTTGTGGGTTTCCCCCCACCCCATCACTCTGTTTTTCTAACCAGAGTTGCATCATGTACCATCCAGCAGTACATTTAACTGTCATAAGGCTGCTGATCGAAGCTGCCCATCCACTAGCCAGGACAGGATTGCATCCACATTCTCAGCGAAGCAGTAAGGTGGGGAGTGTGTTTCTCTCTGACCTTGTGTGTGTCACTCACTTCCACTTTTTTTTCAACCAGACCAACAGTTGACTTGAAGCTAACTTTTTTCATATAGTCAGAGGAAGGGGTAGCAGACTCCAAATTATCTCTGTTTGCAACAGAGATAATATAGATGTGGTTCACGGTCATGACACTGATTATACTTACATGAAAGAATGAGGTCAGACTGTGAGGAGCGCAGTCAGGAAGAGCTGAATGCCCATGGACACCACGTCCTTTCTCCCTGCTTTCGCTACTCTTGCTCGGGATCAAAGGTATTTCACCTCTCAGACCAATGGGAAAATTTTACAAGAAATTGTCTTCTGTCTTGCTCACATATATTACTTTTCTAGCTCAGTTCTGTTTGGGGTGTGGAAGGTTTACTCTGGTTAAGTTGACTAGGCCTATTCTAGCTTTTGCAGTTGCACAGCAAGAAAAATATAAATGTCAACAAGCAGAACAAGATGAGTATAACAACAAGTAAAAAGAAGCCAGGGGATGAAGGTCAAAACCTAGTTAATCACCTGTGTAGATAATTGAGCATTATTAGCAAATCCCTAAGCTTTTGCCTCAAAAGATGTGGAAGCGTGACCAGCATACCTCTTACTTTGCATAGGTGCTGTTCTTTGATTTTCTGCCCAAGCCTGTGCTTTTAAAATCAGACTCAGATTAGATGCTTGATAACCATTCTTCTTAGAAGTCACTCTGACTTCAGCATCTCCTTTGAGATGGCTTCAGTGCCTCATTTCAGTTTCCAACATTCTAACCTTTGCTCCCACACAACTAACATTTTTTTGAACTGATCTGAGGCAAGAACTATCAATCATGTAATCCTCAAAGAATCTTTACAGGATAAATATCATTATCCTCATTTTATAGATGAAGCATTTGAGGCACAGAGAAGTTAAGGAAGTTAAGGAAGCTGCCAAAGGTTATGCAACCACTAAATTATAGGAATTGATCTCAGTTCTGCCTGATTCAAAATCCTCTGGTCTTCACATGGCTCCATATTGCCTCCCTCTTTAAGAATTGATTTATATTTGTTCTTCACATATATCTATCCTATGGGAACTAAGTTGCAGTAAGTTTAACATCAGTTCTTGTGAGTTAGTCTGGGCTCCGCAGTGCTGATGAAAATACTCCAGTGGCTATTGTGATAGATCTGAGTTCAAACCCATATTCTAATGCCTGGCAACAGAAGCTGCTCTCTTCTAGGGCAAAGAGCAGGCCTGAGGATGCCAGAAGGCTTTGTGCAGTCCATATCCAAACTCCCTAATCATTCATTCATTCATTCATCTGCTATCAGTTTTACCCCACACCTTCCCACACAATTTTGGATAGACCGAAGAGTTTAAGCTTTTTAGGAATAATCGCATTTAGTTTCGGCTGTACTGGTTCTTCACTGCTGCTCAGGCTCTCCTTTAGTTATGGAGAGAGGGGCTATTCTCTAGGCGCAGTGCGCAGGCCTCTTGTGGCGGTGGCTCCTCTCGTGCAGCACAGGCTCTAGGGCACGCGGGCCTCAGTGGTTGCAGCACGTGGACCCCGCAGTTGTGGTTCCAGCGCTTTAGAGCACGGGCTCAGCAGTTGTCACGTGCGGGCTTCATTGCTCCAGGGCATGGGGGATCTTCCTGGATCAGGGATCGAACTCGTGTCTCCTGCATTGGCAGGAGGACTCTTCACCACTGGGCCACCGGGGAAGCCCTTAAGGTTGTGTTTAATCTGGAGGATTTGTTCCTCTCTTCTTTTCTGATTTCTTGGCCCTACAACTGGCCCACAGCCGTATGGCTCACTCTCTGTGACTCTCCTTGAGGTGCCTTGTTATGAGTTCTCATTTTTGTGCTTCTGTTTTGAAGATGCTCTAAAGAGCATGGGTGGCATTTGGCTGGAAAGCATGACATGCCAGGAAGACTCCATAAGCCATGTAATGACTTACAGATGCAATCATGAAATGGCACCGGTATTCAATGACATGCCCTAGTTTTCTAACCTAATCAAATGTAAAAATTATAGCCGTATTGAGGAGTGAATACAAGCCCATGTGTGCATGCTTAATCACTCAGTCGTGTCCTACTCTTTGCGACCCCATGGACTGTAGCCCACCAGGCTCCTCT